>VDFB02218097.1:0-11720 GCA_007258455.2 Sequoia sempervirens | reverse complement strand
TCATGATAAAGAATCAAACAATCTATAGCATAGTCTACATTTGTCTCATCTTGGCTATTTTAGTTCAATAATAAATGTAAGGAACTAAACCAGATTTGATAATAAGGCAATTAGACATTTAGTCATAATACATGATCCATCTCATCAATAAAAATATCATAGTTCATGCATTGGCATACAGATTTCCAATATTTTATTAATTCCTTCCTTCTTTTAATGAAATCTACGTTTCTCAAATAAAGAAAATAAATCAATTTTAAAAAAGGTATATTGCATGTATGTGTAATGCATAAATGGAAGATTTATGCATGTACACATATATGGCCTTCTATTAAAAAAAATGTGTATGCGTATATGTTATTTGAAAAAGAAAGATCCATTTTACATACAAATTTCCATATTCAGAAAGATGTCAACTTTCATCTAACACACAAATAGATTCAATTGGATTACAAAAGGCAAGCAGTCACTAGACTTTTGTATGAATTTGAAATTTCAACCAAAAAGTCACAAGGTCGTTTTACACAAAAAAAAATTGTAATTCAACTACATAGTTAGTTTGAGTTTGATCAAAATCTAATAATTTCATTTCAGACTTACTTCTTTGGTGAAAACACAAAGTTAATCTTTGTTCATTCAGATATTTAGTAATGTTTTATTTTGTTAAAAACCAAGTCATTGAACAATCAATCAAAGGAATATTATGTTTGGTTTAAAATTGGTTTCCTCCCTCTTGGCTTACTGATAAAAGCATCATTTTGTTTTTTATTAGAGGTTGTCATAGGTAATCACATATCATTTAGTTTTCTATTCATTCTTTTGAACCAACATTATCAATAAAGAACAATGATACTATTGTCATTTAGATTAAATCACCATTCAATAATATTCATGATCAAAAAGACATGAAGAATATCATTTTATTCTTATTATCCCTTAAAATATTCATAGAATGGATCAATATGCATGCTATCGATTGGCATCAAGTGCCTTCAATATTTAGTCATTATAAAATGTTTGATGGTACAGTTGATCATAACAGAGGCACTATTAAAACCAAAAAGAGATTAGTGTAAGTTTATCATTTAGCACCAATGATTAACAACTTCAAATAATGATTGTGTATGCCTATATATATATATAATCAATATATGTATATATACATACACATCGTATTAGTGAATTGAGAAATTTGAAATGCATCGATGGGATTAGTAACATCCCTCGGCCTTTATCATAGGTTGTGACATAGTTAACATATATATGATCATTCATCATAATACCAATTAAAACCAAAATGTTGTCAATCGTTTTGTGATATCTTCTACTTTGGAACATTAATAATCATTCATCAGCCGACTATAATCTGGGCATGATGACAGTCGTTCGAAAAAACTAAGGAATATTTTTAACAAGTATAAACATTGGAATGATGGTATTGTTCAATTGTTGCTATGATAGAACAGTAGAACCATTCAGTGACAAGTTAGATATCAGAACGATGGTATTGTTTGACCATTGCTATGACAAAATGGTAGAACGATTTGGTGAAAATTTTAGATATCAAAATGATGGTATTGTTCGATCACCGGATTGTTTGGAACAATGAAATAATTCTTCAAAATATATGAATATTTGAATGATGGTATCGCTCAATGGTGTATTATTAAGAAAACAATGGATTAATTGCTCATCAACATGAGTTGAAATAAAATGAAAGTATATCATTCAAATGGTTATCATTCAAGAGGAATGATCACCAAATATGGTGATCATAGATACATTTGATACTCTATTTTACAATAACATAGATCCATCTATGTGTGGGTTCTTTAACCTAACATGCAACAAGCTCAAGTTGTCTGCAGACGTCACCCCAAATGGGGGTTTTCCAAACACAAATGGATTCGGGTGATACCTGTAAGAATCATTAATAGATAATATATTACTTTGGTTATGGCCACCCATAGAGTGGTAGCATGTAAATAAATACCCTACTATGGGCAAGGATAAGTTTGACTAGATCAAACTTTGCATGGAAACAATGAAACAATCAAATGAATAGTGGTTTTTCCCATCCTACACAATGAACAATGAAAGCATTCGGGTTTTACTTACACAAAAAAAATTAGGTTCAAACACATGATTTGCCAGAGATAAAAGAATAACGAATGCACATACATAAGAGATAATGATTTAAGAAATTTGTTCTCCCTTGAATATGGTTGAAGTAAGAGCTAGAAAATTCATCATTTATGCAAAAAAAGAAACAATAGAAAACCAAATAAAAGGCTCAAATTACCTCCTTCTTGCTGAGGGTGTTTGATGATTTTTACTCTATCGAAAATGGAAAAAGCTCCTATTCCCTTAGTTTCCTACTTCCTTTGTGGTATTTCTCCAAAATCTCCTCTACTTTTTGCTAAGATCCCCCACTCTTTTTCTTCAAGATTTCCCCTCTGACCAAAGATTCCTACATTTTCTAAAATTGGAGGTGGTATTTACTCTCCCACATCCTCCTCATACTTAGCTACCCACTCAATGCTTTTTGAGCATAAATTTTCTTTCCATGTGATGGGTGCCAGTTATGTTTTAGGGTGTTAAAGGTGTTATTATTGTTTTCCCAATGATCGATTAAATTATTTCCCATGTGTTATCCGTTCTCATTTTCCAATTTTTCACATAAAGAATTCTATTCAATATTTCAAATAAAGGAAAATAATTTATCACAATAATATATATAGATATATATATATATGTTTAATTGAATCATTCTACTAAAGAGCAGTTAATATGTACATAGAAAATATGTTTCCAACACCATTATTATTATGAAATTAGCATCGAATGGACAAGGTAAAGCGAATGCTCCAAATAATTTGTTTCCATAAGCTTACCTAATTAATCATTTATACATTTCACACAAGCAATATGATATCTACCAAATTGCATGTTAAATGCAGATGCTATTATTTTTCAATGGTGTGTGCACGTTCCATATTCCATCATGCTTACCAATCATCATCCGGTTAAATACTCCTACCTCAACCATGTTCTCGGTCTTCAACATGTTCCTACATTCACACACTTGCACTTGTAGAGTTTCATCAGTAACCATTAACCAATACTCGAAACTAAAAGATTCAATTTCACATCATAACACTCATCTTTCATATTCAATTATATGAATATAAATATATTTCAAATGACATGGAAATCTTAAATTTATCACTAGTCAAAACTGATAAATTTCATTTTCCATAAATATTTAAATAACTTATCATTATTAAATGTAAGAAAAATTTGAGATATGACATCCTTCCCCACTAGGAAGAGACATCATCTCGATGTCTTATCAGAAAACACTGAATTATATATGTCTAAATTTCAACATTCAATCATATTGTTATTCAAGCCAAAATATCATAATATGCCAAATTCAAAATGTTAAAGCAATAGTATCTCAATGAACATTAAGATTCTATCTAGAAATAAAATGAGGAAAGGAGCATTCTATTTCCTCCAAATCCTCCCATGTAGCACTGTCCTCATAATATTGATCCCATTGAACGTTATATTAGACAATCTCTCTATTTTGCAACTTAACATTGCATCTATCTAGAATTCTAATGGGCTCCACCAGCACCACTCATGGATCCTGCACTTGTAAAGAGTGCCAATCAAGTATATGAGATGCATCTGGATGATATGGCTTAAGGAAAGAAACATGAAATACATTATGTTGTCGAGCTAGAGCTGGTGGCAGAGTAAGTCGGTATGCAACAGGGCTAATCACTTCCAGCACATTAAAGGGACCCACATATCTAGGGGCCAACTTGGAAGATTTGCCAAAGGTAATTGAGCTCTTGTGTGGCTTGACTCTCAAAAATACCTTATCTCCCTCTGAGAACTATCTAAAGGTTCTATTCTTATCAACATAGCTTTTTTGTTTATCAATCACTTCCTTCACAATTTATCCTTGATGAGTTTCATTTGCTCATCCATTTCTTTAAGCATTTTAGGACCCACTATGATCCTATCTTCCGACCAATCCCAACTGATGGGTGTACAACACTTTCAACTATAAAGAGCCTCGAAAGGTTCCATACCTAAGGACGCATGGAAAGAGTTATTGTATGTAAATTCTACTGAGGGTAGATACTCTTCCCACTTATACTTTTGGTCCATGCAATGCATTCATAGGAGATCCTCTACTACCTATTTGACTCCTTATGTTTGACCATCGGTCTGAGGATGATATTTTGAACTAAAATTCAACTTAGTTCCCAAAGTTGCATTCAAATTTGTCCAAAATTTGGACATCATCTGAGTATCTTTGTCAGATATGATAGTCTCTGGCACTTCATGCAAATGGAAGATATCTTGGAAAATTTTCTTGGCCAAGGTCAACAATCCATCCTTAAGGTTCCCTAGAATAAAATGTGCCACTTTAGTTAACTTATCAACTACTACCAGGATGACATCATGCTTGTTTTTGCTCAATGTAACCCCTGAATAAATTTCATGTTGATCACCTGCCACTTGTACTCAAGTATGTCATGAGGATAGAGAAGCCCTATTAGATGCACATATTCAGCCTTGACTCACTAACATTCTAAGCATCTAGTTACATATTCCACTACATCCCTCCTAAGTTTAGGCCAAAAATACAAAGCTTTCAATTTTGCGATCATCTTAACAACTTTGGGGTGCCCTGAATATGGTGCATTATGGATTTCCTCCAAGACCAACTTTCTGAGTTCTCCAAAATCTGGAATATAAATCCTCCTTGTATATCTTAGGATTCCATCTGGTTCAAATTCATACCCATCAAATTGATGGTCTGAAGGGTTCTCCTATAGAGCTTTATTTACCCTTTCATAGTGTTCATCCCCTTAGAAAGTGTTGCATCACTTGTTTGCCTTAGGTTGGATCTTGTCAAGGTTATAGCTGCTAGATGACTTCTACTAAGGGCATCTACTACTCTATTCTTTTTTCATTTAATGTACTCAATTCCAAAGTCATACTCACTGAGGAATTCCAACCACCTTCTTTGGTGTGCATTGAGATTTGATTGGGTAAAGATGTATCTCAATCCCAAATTATCTATTTTAAGCTCAAATGTTTTCCCCAATAAGTAATGCCTCCACATCTATAAGGCATGTACTATTGTAGCCAACTCTAGATCATGTGGTGTGTAATTCACCTCATGTTGCTTGAGCTTCCTTGATTCATACACCACCACTTGCCCATCCTGCATTACTATTGCTCCTACACCGTCTCTTGAAGCATCTGTGATCACTATGAATTGACCATCGGGATCCAATATATTCAACATTGGGGTTGTTGTGAGCTTCTCCTTTAGGAGTTGAAAATCTTGCTCACACTTTTCTATCCATTCAAACTTTTTCCCTTTCCTCTAGAGAGATATGATTGGAGTTGCAATCTAATAAAATCCTTGCACATACTTCCTACAATATACCACAAGTCCCATGAAGCTCTGAACTTTTTCCGGACTCTGAGGTGTTGGTCATTCTACTATTGCCTTTATCTTTTTGATATCTATAGAGACTCCTTCCACTGATATGAAATGACCTAGGTAATGCACCCTGTCCCAATAGAACGAACACTTGGATAGCTTTCCAAAAAGCTTCTTCTCTCTTAGACGTTGTAATACTATCCTCAAATGTCTATTGTGATCCTCAATGGACTTAGAATAAATCAAGATGTCATCAATGAAGATCAAGACAAAATCATCTAGACAATTTCTAAATACATTGTTCATGAGATTCATAAAATCTGCTAGTGCATTGGTCAAACCAAAAGGCACCACCATGAACTTGTAGTGCCCATACCAAGTTCAAAAAGAAGTCTTAGGAATGTCCTCTCCTTTTATTCTTATCTGGTGACAATCGGATTTGAGATCTATTTTTGAGAACATTTTTTCTCCCTTCATCTAATCAAATAGCCCATCAATCCTCGAAAGAGGGTATCTATTCTTGATGGTCGCATTGTTCAACATTCGATATTTGATACACAAACGCAAGGTTGCATCCTTCTTCTTGAAAAAGATAATCGATGCACCCCAAGGAGACACACTAGGTCGAATAAGCCCTTTGCTTAACAGTTCCTGCAATTGGGCCTTCAATTCAAACAACTCAATGGTAGTCATCTTGTAAGGGGTTTTAGATTGAGGTTTGGCTTCTAGTACTAGATCAATAGAGAAATAAAATTCTCACTTGGGAGGTAGCTATGTGAGTTCTTCAAGAAATACATCTTGGAACTCCTTGAGAATAGGGTAATCATCCAAACAAGGTTTCATATTTTTTGGTTCACTGACATGTACAGCATAAATGGAGCACCCCTTCCTCTAAGCCTTCTTTAGCTATATGGTTGAGATTTGTCTAAGCTCTAGTGGTCTTTGTATCTCATGAATCTCAACCGAGTTTCCATAATCATCTAGACAACTAACCATCTTATCCTCATAGTTTACAATGGACTTATTCAACTAGTTAATCCCCAATATTACATCATAGGAAACTAAGGGTACAACATAAAGGTTGACTTGAGTCAAGAAACTGGGAAGTTCTAACTTACTGCAAAAAGACATAAATCCACCCTCTGATCTGCTCGATTTCCATACTAGACCATCCAAGAATTGGTCATGTGTCTAGGTCTAATGGGTAACTTAGAAATTACTCTTGGGTCAACAAAACATTGAGTGGCTCTAGTATCAATCAAAATAGAAATAGTTTTTCCATATAGCTTACCCGACAGCTAGATTGGTGAGGCTTGATATTCATCTTTCCTACCATCCACCGCCGCATGGATGTGATACTAATTTCTGTCCTTTTGTGCCTTTGAACATTGTGGGAAACTTGAGGCATAATGATTTCCTCCGTAGGTGTAGCAACCATCATGAGGCCCTTTTCGACCTCTCAATCTATCTTCCTTGGAGCTCTTCTATTTATTATCAAAATTTCCTTTGTTGTTGTTGGATTTCTTGTTCTTTTTGCCATTTTTTCCCTCTGCTTTATCATGAGAGTCACTTACCCTCTTTAGATTCCTGATCTAATGGGTTTTGTCTCCTTTATGAAATTTCTTATTTCCAAACCAAGACTTAGAATTTGAATATGAAATTCCAAATTTAGAAGTGCTCATCGGTCTGGTATTGAGGAACACACTTATGAAAATGGGTGAAATTTTCCTAGTACTAAGTTACTAACATGCTCCCTTGAGCTAGATTTTGAAACTCGATCATCTTCTTATCAAAAAAGTGTTGAGGGAGCCACCTTTTTCAAAAATGTTGGAGAAATTGTTCCCAAATGGTCTCTCCAAGTTTTTTGTTTTTGTTCTACCATTTCATTGTCCCACCATGTAGCTACCTCACCAGAGAGCTGATAATTCTCTAATCTAATTCCATTCAGTGATCGCAAATGCCAATTCGGTGTCAGTCTCGTTGTATTTATCGTGTCAAAATTTGGTCAGCACTCTCATTCGGCCTTCATTTTTGGCCGCCGAACCTTCATTCTTGGTGATTTCACCGCGGTTGTTCATGAACTGACCTCGTCACAGCCCGCATTTTGCTGCGTGACACAAGTTTTCTATATTTAATTATTTCAACACATAATACTAAGTATTATGACATGCAATCTTAAAAAGATGTTCATGCTTTTTCATAACAAGGATAAGTCATTCAATCTCACAACTTTGACCACAAGAAATACTTTCTTTATTTATAATAATGGATTACAAAGATCCTGATTTACAAAATTTCCCCCTTACTAAGTGGGCTATTCATTATCAGATAGAGGGCACTCCTCTGGGTCCTCATCAAATTCTATTACAACCTTCTTGGAAGAGGTAAGATGTGCACACAGACACTCCTTTTCATCTTTAGTCAAAATGGGTGCATTGGGTCCACACCCCAAAGGCCAATCTCGAATTACATAAGGTTTCTTAGTTTTTATAGTGTGCTTAGACTCTTCGACTTTCTTGCCACTCTCTAACTTGAGTGAGGGTGTGTGCCAAGGTCTCATCATCAGGAATCTCAGGGTGGACTTCAAGTGTTGGGTTCTCTTCGAGAACAACTTTCTTTTTAGTAGTCCTAACTATCTTTCCCTTCTTTTCCCTAACTTTGGCCTTCCCATAATTCCATTCAATTCAAGATCATTAAACTCAAAATTGAATTAAGGGTTGGCTAACCCTAATTTTAACTATTGTGGGCTCACAGGCCTAGAGCTGAACCCTAAGCTCTGATACCAAATGTAATGTGTCATACTAAAATAACACCAAGTAAATAAATTGGCATTATGAATAATAAATTAAAGATATAATCAATTAGCTATTTTCTATCATAGCACAATATGTCCAAAAGTAATAATTTATATCATTTCCAAATGCCAAATTTATAAATTGCATGGTTTGACTTAGGCCAATATCGCCACATAGACAACTCAAGTTTACATCATATAGTACAAAGTACAATAATCAAAAATGGAATTCCAAGTGATTCCTCTTCAATGCTTATTGCATCTAGTAGATGAAAACATGGTTCAAGTTCTTTTCCACCCAACCATGAAGCTACACTTCCCTGAAATACTTCATACTCGAAGAATACCCAACCCTACACATAGAATACTTAGCAAGAGATACAATATACAAGGTGAAATCTAGTGTGTGCCTAACATCTACATACATTTCTATCTACATTTAGAAAATGCAAGATCTATGCTAGGAAATGGTAGAGAGTTTCATCATATAAATTAGACCATTCAACATAATGGACTACAAACACTTGGCCAAGCATATGTTGTATACAGCTAAAAATAATAGATTTTGGAATAAGCAAAACCTATACTCCCTAATAACCCATTTTTGGCACATGTCCCAAAAGGTAACCTCCCACATACATAAGATAACATACATCTTATCCAAATTACATAATTTGCAAACATTCAACCTGGTTTCTAGCAGTTTTGCTAGCTAATATTTTCATGATAAAGAATCAAACAATCTACAACATAGTCTACATTTATCTCATCTTGGCTATTTCAGCTCAATAATAAATGTAAGGAACTAAACCAGATTTGATAATAAGGCAATTAGACATTTAGACATAATACATGATCCATCTCATCAATAAAAATATCATAATTCAAGCATTGGCATACGGATTTCCAATATTTCATTAATTCCTTCCTTCTTTTAATGAAATCTATGTTTCTCAAATAAAGAAAAATAAAGCAATTTTAAAGAAGGTATATCACATGTATGTGTAATGCATAAATGGAAAATTTATGCATGTACACATATATGGCCTTCTCTTAAAAATTATTTATGCGTATACATTCTTTGAAAAAGAAAGATCCATTTTACATATATATTTCCATATTCAGAAAGATGTCAACTTTCATCTAATGCTCAATTAGATTCAATTGAATTATAAAGGACAATCAGTCACTAGACTTTTGTATGAATCTGAAATTTCAACCAAAAAGTCACAAGGTCATTTTACATAGAAATAAATTGCAATTCGACTACATAGTTAATCTCAGTTTGATCATAATCTAATCATTTCATTTCAGACTTACTTCTCTAGTGAAAACACAAAGTTAATCTTTGTTCATTCTAATTTTTACAAATGTTCTATTTTGTTTAAAACCAAGCCATTGAACAATTAGTCAAAGGAATATTATTATGTTTGGTTTAAAACTGGTTTCTTCCCTCTTGGCTTTCTAATAAGAGTGTCATTATGTTTTTTATCAGAGGTTGTCATAGGTAATCACATATCATTCAATTTTCTATCCATTCTTTTGAACCAGCATTATCAATAAAGAACAATGAGACTACTATCATTCAAATTAAATCATCATTCAATAATAACATCATTCAGTTCTTATTATCCCTAAAAATATATTCATAGAATGGGTTGATATGCATGTTATCAACTATCATCAAGTGCCTTTAAGATTTAGTCATTATACAAATTTTTTATGGTGCAGACGATCATAACAGAGGCACCATTAAAACCAAAAAGAGATCAATGTAATTTTATAATTCAACACCAATGATTAACAACTTAAAACAACGACTGTGTATGTGTATATATATATATATATAATCAATATATGTATATATATATATATATATATATCTACATACTCATCATATTAGTGAATCGAGAAATTTGAAATGCATCGATGGGATTAGTAACATCCCTCGACCTTTATCATAGGTAGCAACATAGTTAAAATATGTATGATCATTCATCATAATACCATTTAAAACTAGAATGTTATTAATCGTTATGTGATATCTTCTACTTTGGAACATTAATAATCATTCATCAACAAGCTATAATCCAAGCAAAATGGCAATCATTTGACAAAACGAAGGAATAGTTTTAACAAAAATTATAAACAATGGTATTGTTCGATCATTGCTATGACAGAATGGTAGAACCGTTCGGCGACAAGCTTAGATACCAAAACAATGGTATCATTCGACAGTCTAGATTATTTGGAATGATGAAATCATTCTTCAGAAAATATGAATATTTGAACGATGGTATCATTCAATGGTGTATTAAGCAGAACGATGGATTAATTGTTTATCAACATGCATTGAAACAGAATGAAAGTAAATCGTTTGAATGGTTATCATCTCAAGAGAAATGATCACCATATATAGTGATCGTAGATACATTCGATACTCTATTTACAGGAATAGAGAACCATCTTTGTGTGGGTTCTTTAACCCAAACATGCAACACGGCTCAATGTCATTACAGAGACATCACCCCAAATGGGAGTTTGTTAAAGTTCACAAATGGATTCTAGTGATAGGTAAGAATCATTAAAAGATAATAGATTACTTTAGTTATGGCCACCCACAGAGTGGTAGCATTCAAACAAAGACCCAATTATGGGCTAGCATAAGTTCAACTAGATCAAACTTTGCATGGCAACAATGAAACAAGCAAATGAATGGTGGTTTTTCCCACCATACACAACAAGCAATGGAAGCATTCGAGTTCAACTTGCATAGAAAAAAAAATATGTTCAAACACATGGTTTTCCAAAGATAAAAGAATAATGAATGCATAGACATAAGAGAATGATTTTAATACATTCATTCTCCCTTGAATAGGGTCGAAGTAAGAGCTAGAAAATCCATCCTTTTTATAAAAAAGAAATAATAGAAAACCAAATAAAAGGCTTGAATTACCTCCTTCTTATTGAAGGTGTTTGATGCTTTTTGCTCTATCAAAAATGGAAACAGCTTCTATTCCCTAGCTTTGTTGCTTCCTTCATGGTCTTTCTCCAAAATCTCCTCTGCTTTTTGCTTAGATCCCCCACTCCTTTTCTTCAAGATTGCCCCTCTGACCAAGGATTCCTACATTTTCTAAAATTAGAAGTGGTATTTACTCTCCCACATCCTCCTCATACTTATCCACCCACTCCTCCATGCTTTTTGAGTATAAATTTTCTTTCCATGATGGGCATCAGTTATGTTCCAGGGTGTTAAAGGTGTTAAATTTTTTTCCAATGATTGATTAAATTGTTTCCCATATATTATTTGCTCTCATTTTATAATTTTTCACATAAAGAATTCTATTCAATATCTCAAATAAAGGAAAATAATTTATCACAATATTGTATATATGTATATATTTACACACATATATATATTCATCATTTCTTTTATGTTTACCTCTTACA
>VDFB02218095.1:0-16696 GCA_007258455.2 Sequoia sempervirens | reverse complement strand
ATCTTGAGTGGGTGAAAGCAATCAAGGAGCTTCCTCTTCTGGTCAACAAGAAAGGAATTCAGTCCTTCTTAGGAAAGGTAATTTTTTTTAGCAAATTTATTTCTGATTTTGCAAGAATAATTAGGCCAATTACCATTATGCTAAAAAAGAATCAAACATTTAAATGGACAAAAGAAGCCAAAGAAGCCTTTGAGAAAGTCAAGGATGCTATCTCTTCCACTCCTATTCTGGTTAACCCAGACTTTTCAAAGGACTTTATAATGTATGTATTCAATAGCAAGTCAAACATTTCTATTGTCTTAACCCAGAAAGATAACAAGGGTAAAGGAGAAAATATGATAGAATTTCACTCCCAGACCCTGAAGGAATATGAAACAAACTACAACTTTGTAGAGAGGCAAGCATTTACAATAGTTAAGGGGCTCGAGAATTTTTGACACCTAATCTCTTGCAATAAGGTGATTGTCTATGTTGCACATTCTAGTGTGCATGAATACATCATGGAAGGAGAAATCACTGAGAAAATAGCTAATTGGATCACCAAGATCCTTGAGTATGACATTGAGGTCAAACCTACAAATACTGTTTGGGGAAGAGGACTATGCGAGTATCTTGCGTAGGATGAAGAAATGGCCCCCAAAGAAGAGCAGATGGAACTAGTCCTAACAAATGAGTCAGATTCTAAAGGTTGTTGGTTGGTGGATAGAATAAGGTTTATGCACACAAGAAAGCATCTAACGGGCCTTCATTCTCAGAAAAGGAGATTCTATTGACTGCAAAATAGCGGACTCGCGCTCATCGAAGGGACTCTGTTTAAGAGAAATTTCAATGGAATTCTATTGTGATGTGCTACCAGAGAGCAATAAAAAAGGATCCTCGACACTTACCACAACAGTCCTGCAAGCAGACACTTCTTTGCAAAGACCACCGCCATCAAGATCATGTGCACAAGGTACTTTTGGCCGATGCTATTCAATGATTCCTACTTCTTGGTGAGAACTTGCAATGAATGTCAATTCTTCATTGGAAGAAGAAATAATTTTGCAATGCCTCTCAATTTGATAGTGGTTGATGAGCCATTCATGCAATGGGGTTTAAACTTCATCGGAATGATCAACCCAGCCTCTAGCATAGGACATAAATTGATCTTAATGGCCATAGATTACTTCACGAGATGGACCAAGGTTGTGCCACTCAAGAATGCAACAGAGGCAAAGATAGTGGATTTTCTAGAGGAATTGGTGGTGAGATTTGGCTCGCCCAAAACTATCATCTCCGACAATGCTAAAGCTTTCCTAAGCTCCAAGGTAAGTCAATTTGCACATACATATGAAATATTTCTTAAAACGTTGTCAAATTATTACCCACAAGGAAATGGTTTAGTTGAATCAAAAAATAAGAATCTGGTCTGACTCCTCAAAAGAATTGGGTCAGAATATAAAAGAGTGGCACAAAAATCTCTGAACAACACTCTGGGCGAACCGCATAACTCTGAAACAAGTCCTCAAGACTTCACCATATAAGCTAGTTTATGGAAAAGAGGCGTTATTGCCTATCTCTATGGAGATTTTGGCACTGCAATTGCTAAAATCCCTTGAAGTAGAAAAAAATGGCGCAATGGAGGTACGGTTAGCGGAGTTACTAGAAGTACAAGAAAAAAGGGAAAATTCCCTAACCGCCATGAATAACCGCCAACAAGTGGTTAAAAGGTGGTTTGAAAAGAAAACGTTTGACCAAGGCCTAAATTGCGGAGACTTGGTGCTAAAGTATAATGAAAGGGCCGCAAAGTCGGGTCAACATGGAAAGTTTGACAACCTTTGGGAAGGTCCATTCAGAATAATTCAATGCAAGGAGCACAACGCATACGAGTTAGAGACTATGGAGGAAGAAGTGCTAGGGATTTCGGTCAACATAATTCATTTGAAATTATTCAATTAAGCTTTCTTTCCATACCCATGCAAATATGTAAATATGCTTTTCCCTTCTTTCCCTTTTGTTTTGCTAGCCAGTTTTTTTATTTTATCTTGTGGTTCGTGGTGAAAAGAAATAGTGACCCATTATTGCAGAGTAAGGGAAATAAACTCATAGTTGAACATAGCAAAAATTAAACACCAACATGCAAAACCGAGATTCATACATACAAAAAGAAAAGGAAAAGATAACTCAGTTGCAGAAACCAAAAGAAGACAATGAGATGATTATCTAAAGATATATTTTTATTATATATACTTTGATATTTACATTTTCAAAATGGCTCATAAGGCCACTTTTCTAAAAGTATATATATATATATAATATGTTTCTGTTATATATTACAAAAAGCCTTTTCAGGCATGTATAGAAAAAGGGACTAATTACTATGAGTGTTTTGAAAGCAAGAAAAAGAAAAACGTAGGTCTTCAATTCATGGCGTGAGTAGCAGCAATGGATGCATAAATGGCAGTGTCCGTAATATCCTCGTCCATGGGGGCATCAACAACAGTAGCATCATCCAACGGAGGAAAGGCAGGTGGAGGGAACACCAGGTTCCTAAAGTTCATGTACCAGTTGATGTCATAGAACAACACCACATTGTAAATGTAGAACAAGAAGTGGCAAGCTTGAGTGACCCTCTAATGGTGCTCATCTTGTATTTGGAGGCAAAAGCCACTCAGAAATGGTAGCCACAACATGACTGCATCCTCCTCTATGAACCTCCAAAGGTCACTTGCAGTTAGGATTCCCCCACCATATGCAACATTTGCAACGACCTCACCGAGGCCATTTAGATATTTTTTGGGGAAATTTTCCTTCACCAAACAAGGAATTAATGGCTTGGGAATTCCTATATCTAGCATGGAGGTGACGAAGTGTGAGCACACATCAGTGTTGACTCGATACTTGTCTTCATACTCAAGGCAGTCATGTCCCAAGACCCATTTTATGGCTATAATGAATAATGAATGCTTGTTCTTTGTCCTTCTCTTTAACCGCCTGGTAGAAATCTCTCCTAGGAAGGCAGTTTGGGACTTGTACGACACTAGCCTAATTGGGGTATTCATCTTGTCAGACCTTTTGCAAATACTTTAGAACTATCCCTGCAAAGCACCTAAGTCTAGCCTATGAGAATGCTACGCAACTACCAATACTAAACTGCTACACCAATTACCTAACACCAATTCTGCTCAAATCACTAAGTGTGATTTCACTATTGCAAAGAGGCCTATTTATAGAAAAAGTGAGGAAAGGCGTGGTAATCCACTTGCCATAAAAATGAGATTAATCAAGTACCAACTTAAAAATTGTGCCCAAGCTTGCTCGAATTTCCCACCTAGTTGTGTTTGCTAAGTATCACTTGCTAATTAATTAACCAGAGCTATTGGAAGTAATCGGCGATGTTATGCACGACCAAGGATTGAGGTGTCAACCTCTAGGTATTTTGCTTATTCCAAGGCAGAACTCATATCTTTTCAAATGTTGAGCACATCTTCGGCCTAATAATTTTTTTGAGATATTAATTGCCAACAAATACCAAGGCTTAAGCTTCTTGCAAGGCGTCAGCTCAAGTTCCAAGAAAAATGTGTTGTACATGTAATTTATAATTATATTTATGAATTCTTGTCAAATTAAAATGGCAAGTAATTTATCTCACACAATCCAAAGGGTTGACAGTACATGCCACATAAAATGCAAAAAAAAAGTGATTCTCGTCTACCACCTTGAGAAAAGATCGCTAAATATTGCATGTAAAAGTTTTAAAGCACTTAAAATTTTTCTTTTAAGAATGCTACTCAAAGCAGAAAGCAAGTTCTAGAGCATAGCCAGAGCCGAAGTAAAATTACAGAACTCAATCTAAGTAGAAAGCTTCCTACAAATTAGAAATGGCAGAGAGTTCAAAGTAGGGAGTTAGGCCAGTAGCGACGCAAAAATTAGCTAAAGCTCTATGAAGAGCACCGATGGTTAATGTCCTTGAAGATATTTTATATGATACACCGGGTATTCCTAACAAGCTAGAATGGGAAAACACAAGGCGATTAGACAAGCCCAAAATCTACAGAGACTAGAACTCAGTTCATGAAGATTAGGATAATGTTCATGATCCCTTTCTTGCAAAAAACCCCAAAGGATTGAGGGAAGAAGCCTGCACATGAATGAAGGTGTCCAGAAGGGAAATGTTGGCTACAGAAAAAGTATGGTTCAATGGGTTTCCTCGGTATATGATCTCATCTGTGCACTATTGCCCAGAGTTGGTAGATATAGCCATTAGGCGTTTCAATCCAAGTACCAACACTATTGAGGGTTAGACTCTTTCAGTTAACATCATCCCAACCGCCATCTGGAACATGTTATGCATTCCAAACCCTGTGCAGAGAGGGGTGAAAGTGGATACATTCAATCCTAAATGAGGAAATGATATATGGAGCACTAGGGATAAGGCACAAGAGTTTTTCAATGAAGAAACTAAAAGAATTGAACCAGAATGTGGGAAGCCCCTAGTAAATCCTACTTCGTACGACACTTTCAAGGAAGATCTACAAGATGCATTTTCAATGATGGCATTTGTTTTCAGTCTAGACACTGACCAATAGGTGTAGTCTTTTCAATTGGGCCCAGCTTTCTAATTCAGCTACCAAAAATCTTATTTCTGGTATGATTTTGGAGAATTCCTCTCAAAAAGGATGTTAGAACAAATTAACAAGTACCCAGTTGAACAAAAGTTCAGATTTGTCTCCTATCTTGCTTATATGTTTTTATATCAAAACCCTGATTTCTTTAATGATTGTATGGAGTTGTCTATCTTCGATGATAAGGATAGGAAAAAAAAAGTTTATGTCTGGACCCCTCTCCTCTCTTCTACTTTTAACTATTACACATTTTTGGATCATTTCATGACTCCAATTTTGCAAGATTTACTAGGGGAGGAGTATATTAATCGGCTCACCTTGACTCAGATAGAGTTTATGTAGAATTTCATTCCTAAATGTGATTGGTCTTTCGGAGTGCATTTTACATTCATTTGAATGCTAGGCTTCACTGGGGAACCCTTCTGCCTTTCGAAATGTGTGACTAGTCGAGTGTTGGCTCTAGAATTATTCTGGAAGGCATGCATTATTGATATTACCTTCTGTAGCATGAAAAGCATCAAGAAGAAGGGATTCTTCACTTGTCCGTAGACTTTTAAAACAATGTCCATGAAAAAGAAGTAGACACACCTGCTATTGTAGGATAAGCTAGCTCATTTGGGGTTGGTGATGATCTACGACAAGTGGGATTACAACCCTTTCAATGATTTACCATATGATCACCTCAAGGTAACTCATAGCCCTCAACCTTATTGGAAGAGAAGACACAACTCGTTAGAAGATAAAGATGAATTATTGGTTGACCTGGTTCATATCCCCATGGAAGACAACAGACCACCATGGCATAGGTTCTATTTCCTAGTGGTAGATTATGATGAGAACTATAAAATGGGGAAGACTCTGTACAATAAACTAAGGAATGAAGAACAGACTATTGAAAATATCAGATCCTTCTAGATATATCACCAGGAAATCAAGCGGCCTGAGGTACCTTATGATGACATAATGGAAGACAAAGACTTTGAAAGGATATGGGATGAGGAGCACCCTACTTCCGACTCAAGCGATAGCAGTGGAAATGACCCCAATGAAGGAGAAGAGCAAGCGGAAGAGGAAGCTAAGACATCAGCATCCTCCACCCAGCAAAAGAGGAAGTCTATAGGGTAATCTACTTATGTCTCTTAAAATGTGTGACTGAATATGTCACGAGCCTCATAGACACTCACGTGGGCCTCAAAAACAACAAGAGTGCCCCAGTAACAATAGCCAGAAACTATAGAGACTATGGAGATCAAGGACTCCCCACCCAGTAAGTGGTAATGCACTAAAGCTATTCTGGGAGAAGGATCACAAGGAGTCACCACAAGCCAAGTGCTCACAGCAAGCCAGGAACCCAAAGTAAGTAAGCAGCTAGTGACAAACGAAGCACCGCCAACAGCTAGTCAATAGGTAATTTTCGCTTCCGCTTTTCTTACTTCTCAATCTTTAGTGTCCTCTTCCATTTCCACAACACCCATTACTACAAGTGTCAACCCTACTTTATCTACCCCTACCACAATGTTTGTGGGAGGTTTCTCCCAATTCACCCAAACTAGGCCATCTATCTTAATGCCTCCGCAAACCTTATTGTCGGCCATTGCTGCTCAATCCTTCCTCACCTCTCTTTTTGAGAGCTCAACCACCATTGGCACCCCTATTGCCCCTACTACATCAGGTCCAACCCAGTATGCCCAGCAAGCAAACTCGATTGTGACCACCCCATCGTCATAGCTGATGAGCCCTTCTGCTAGTTCACAAATTAAATTATGGAAAATCCCTTTTTCTTCCTAAAACTTTCAATCTCCCTCCAAAGAAAATGCAAGGGCCCGCTAAATGGGTATTTCCTTTTGCTTTTCCTCCTAGTGCACCTATCGCTAATAGACTAGTTTGGTCACCATCTGAATTCATATCCCAAGGAGAAGCCACAAAACAAATGCGAGCCCTCAGGATCCAGAAGCGACAAGCAAAGGATGATAAGGAGGTGGAGTCCAAAGTATATACAATTTACAATGAAGAGAAAAAAGTGTTGAATTTCACCACAATGTACCCAAATGTTGTCAAACCACAGGGGAGATGCTCCTGAGTGATTATGACATGTATGCCATGGGACTTGATTTAACCGCAGCCCGGCTGCAGGATAAGGTGGAACTCATGGAGGAGACACAATGGGTAGTGATGACTAACTTCCTAAAGTTTGGTCATCAATTGAAGAAAAAAGAGGAGCAACTAAAGCTAGTGAGGGAACAAGTCAGCTTCCTGGAAACGAAGGAGAAATCACTAGAAGCTGAAGTTGCACACTTTTCCAAGAAAGTGTGAATAGGAGAGTTGGAGTGGAGCAAACTCCAGGAAGAACTCAATAAGTCCCAATCCATTTACCCCATACTTCTCAATGAGCTACCGGCAAGGAACCAAAAATATCAAAGCCAATTGACCTCAATGGAGCAAAATATGCAACAAAAGGAGGAAGAGTTAGTAGCTCAACGTGCTCTATATGAGCAAGAATTAGAAAAGAATCATAGGGACTTTGAAGGCCAAAAGGCCCAGCTAGAGAGGGAGCTTCAGAAGACAAATTCCTCTCTTAACATAGATTTAGTGAACCACTCCCAAGCCGAGGAGAACTAGTATAAAGAAATAAGTAGCTTCGGAGAGCAACTAGCATCCACACAAAGAGAAGTGCAAAATTAACATAGGTTATTAAATCAAGGGATGCAGAGATCACTTCTCTAAAGAGCTATCTCCAATCCTCCTCTGCACAGCCGGACCTCATCCCATTGGCTTGTCAGCTATATATTTCTTATTGGGAAATGGTTAAAACTTTCTACCTAACATTGCAGTTGACACTCTGGTTCATCTCAAAGGCAACCAAATGGAGCCAAGAGGTTCACAGGATGATTGAGAAATTCTCATGGTTCATCTTAGAGAAGGTGTCTGAGGCAAAGAATTTTCTTTCCAAGCTATATTCAATTTTTGATGAGGACTTGGCCAAGGTAGGTATCAAAGATCGGGATGTTGCTGCTCAAACAAAAAACAAGTTCATCCATTGCCACTTGGCCTTGCAACGAACTAAAGTGGCCACAACTACCTTGAACCAGACAATAGACAACATGCAGGAAAATTTCTCCTGGATGAGTGAGATGGGTCTGCCATCTCCATTTTTTGAAGATGGGTTGATAGCCACGACCGAACAGATTGCATAAAGAATTGAGGATAAGGAGCGAGACCCAAATGCTTTCTAGAGTTTCAGCCATCCTCCTACTGCAGCAAACATTGAAGGGGTCATCCATCCTCTTGCGTAGCTACTATTCTATTGTGAAGCAAGGGTCGGTTTACCTTAGACACTGCCTCATAAAAAAAGATTGACCTAGGCATAACACAAGAGAATTTGTGTAGTATAGTGAGACCATTCAAGGATGATTGGTCGCTCTTGCAGGTAGCCCTTTCCAAGTTCTAATTCCATCACCAATGGATGGCGCTCTGGTCTATGAACCAGAGAAATTTTTGGATTCCATGTTCCTCAAAGCGAAATGCCCCTGGTAGTCACCAAAAGCTGTGAATTCAAAATTCACCATGCTCCCTTTGGGTTTTTCTTTTTTGGCTAAGTATCAGCCCATTTCTTCAACATTTTCATCAGCTTCCTTTTTGGTTGTCACCGTAGCTCTGGCCTTGTGTCTGCTTATCGCACTTTGAATGAATTTCCTTTTCGCTCCCTCATCGGCCCCCAAAATGTTCCCACATGTCATCACTATGGGTGATTTTGATTGCTTCTTTTCGCTTCTTCGTTAGCCCACGCTCACATGCCACATAGCTCCCATTCACACAAGGATTTGGTAGGCCCCACAAGCAACATCTATAGTAAACATTTTACTGCATGTCCTCTCTGTGCAAGCTTTCAGTGAAGGAAGAAAATATCGACTGTGGGCAGTGAAATGCTGCCACGCCTCTCTTCGGAACACACTTCTTCAACGCAGGGAATGAGGTGGACTATGAGCTATAGGATGCTACCATGTTTTGTAACCTCATATCAAATGAGAGCGACACTTGTCTGCACAAGACTCTGTTGGACCACTGCCATCATTCATAGGGGATGCACCTGAATGGGGGTGACCAAATGTTGTGTCTCAAATATTTTCTGTTACAATGACTGAGGGTGATCATTGTCACGACATCATTGCTTAGATTCTTAATCTTTTTGGGTTGCTATTCACCAAGTGGTTGAAGGCTTTCTATAAATACTACTCTTTTCTTCGCAAGAAGGGTTTTGTGGTTCCCATTTCTACAGTTCCATTCCAAGGGTTCCAATATTTGAAGATCATATGCTTTTTCACCAGTTTTTAGAATCATAGGATTTTTTGCAGAGACCAGACCTTTGTATTGTTTAGATTATTGCAAGAACTCACAGATTGTGCCACTGTTCGACCTCTCTGTTTCTTATTCTATTGATAAACTCTTTGTTGTGCCACTATTGTTTAAATGGCTTATTTGTCGTACTTCTATAATTTGAATGCAAGTCTGTTGGTTTAGATCATGTCTTATGACTCTTCTTTTCAGTAAATGGGCATGATTATTATTTTATGTCACTGAATGAGCTATTTATGCTGCAATCCTTAAATTTTTGTTATTCTAGGACATGGTAAATTGCTAAGTGGGCCCTTAGACTATATCCAAAAGATAGGTTTATCATGCCTTTCATATAAATTTTGGCATATCACCTTAGTTAGATTCTTTATTTTATATCTGATTTTGTTTCCCATTCCAAAACCCCATTCACAAAAGAAGTCAGCTTCTTTAAAAATCCAAACGTCACTTTGTTTAGCGCAATAGGTCCCCATAAACTAAGTTTCCCACAAAGGGTTGTTACCTTGCCAATTTTTGGCATCAACAAATACTATCCACTCTTTTGCATTTACAGTTTGCTTTTCTTTGCTTACATCCTGAATAGTACTCAATGAGCATGGCCTCTACTTCTTCCTACTTCTTCTTGATGTGGAGATTATCCAACTAAGTTGCTAAATTTTTGATGATGTCCTCCTTCATGATGGATAACAAGTTGCTTATCTCTATCTTTGAAACCCCTATAGATGATTTACCAATAGTGGAAGTCCTATCTCCTCTTGGCCTTTTAGTAAAGGTCCTGGAATAATTCATGCAAACCTTACAATTTTCTTGAATTGGTATTTATAAAATATCTCTTTATCCAATGAGGTTTAAGGCATCCATATAGTCATCATTGACTCCCCTCAAAAAGACTAGCTTGAGGGACTCTTCTAACAACTTATTTTGTCGGTCTCCACATAATCTTCTAATGGCTCATCATCCTTTTGTGATAGTTTGAAAATGCCATCTTTCCTCCTATCAAGTCCCCTACAATAGTCCTGATACTTTTCTGGGAACAATGTCTTCATAGCGTCCCAATTAGGAATGACATCCCTTACTAATCCCATGAACCATCTTATGATTGCATCTTTTAGAGTTGCAGGGAAGATTTTAATCCTATTAGAATCGATAGGATAATCATAACTTCTGCATAGGACACCAAACTCAAATAGATGTATGTGGGTCCTCATTTATTAATCCATAAAAAGATTGGTAAGGCTGAAGGAGGGATATTCTTTAGTGTTGTAGCCCTTTCTTGGTTAGTGATGAGGAACTCAAATGTTAGACATTCAATATCATCATCCACTACATCCCCCATGGTGTGATATGTTCGCTCTTTGGTGAAAAGGAATTTTCTTCTTCATTGTTACCTTCGCTCTAAGTACTAGATTCACCAATTTCTACTATGGCTTCTTGGTGTGAACTGGGAAGAAATCTACCCAAGGAGTCTCTCTACCTCCACATACATGAAATAGAGCTTTTCTATTTAGTGATCTTGCACAATGTTAGTGTATCTTTTGGTGTTTGAAAAAGGTTAAGTCTAACAATCCTAATGTTGAAAACAAAATATAACCTATAGATATGCAAAATTAGCATTATGCATTCAATTAAGCCCATTCATCAAGTAAACCAAATTCACATCCATCCACTCATCAGGTAAATCAGGTTCATCATCCATTTAAATTAAATAAATTCACTTTATTTGATTTAAGCCTATCGTTACCTCATTTTATTAAATAAATCAATTTTAATCAAACCATAACATTTCATCTTTCATAAACCATCTTCTAATTTCATCTCATGCAAATCAATCCACCTTTATCTTGCATCATCCCTTTAATTAAATAAATCAAACATTTATTTAATTAAATCCCAAATGCATTTTCCATCCCTTTTGATTTAAATAAATCAAATATTCAAGTCAAATGGGTCAAAATCAACTAATCATCACCTAAGCTAATCTAATCCTGATTAACCTAACCTAACCACCCATCACATCCCCCATTCTTTCCCACTTGCACTTAATAAATTATTTTAATTCATTTATAAATTCATCATTTCTTTCAACTTGGCATAAAAATGGAATATTCCCTCAAGTTTGAAAATGAAGACAAGTTGACTTGTCCCTTCCAACATTGCAATAACTTCTCTATTTCATGTCCCCCACTCAACATTTATTTCACAAATTCAAATTTGAATCTCCCCCTCTTTGGCACATTGACCAAAATGTGCTCATTCCTCATCCTATCACAAGATGACAAGTGGCTTCATCTCATTGGCCAAATCTTTATCCCACATTGCTCTCTCATAAGCATTCTTTCAACTTGAGAATCTTTAAATAGAGGCATCATTCTTCAACAAATCATCCACAAAGCTAATGCAAAGTCACTCTCTTCAATTGAAAATTGATTTTTCCCACCTCATATCATCCTCATAAGCATTTTTATATCATTTTCATCATAGAGCTTAGCAAAGGATTGGGAAAGAGCTATTTTCCACAATAGCACCAATCCACTATGGGATAGGTTTGAGAATGCTTAGTATTTTTGGTATTTTATCACTTAGTTTATCTAGCATGATTCAATATCTCATATGGATGCTTGATAATTTGCTATGTTTTAAAATGCTAATCATGCTAATGTGTGTGTGTTAGTTTTAAGCCATTTGCAGATTTTCACCATCCACATAATGGCGCTAGAAGGAGGGCTGAGCTATTCATTTGTTCTATGCAAAGAAATTCATTTCACAAATGATAACGTCTACTTCAAAGTCTGAGGGCACATTTAATGAGTGTTTGTTTTGTCCAATTATTTGTATGGATTTATACTAATATCTGTTCAAAACTATCACTCTTCTGTATGTTTCAAGGAATCTCATACGCTGTTTAGTATTCTGATTTTTCTATTTTACAATAAAAAATAACAAAAGAATAAATAGCATATGCGTCCTCCATCTTATTCCATCCTTTTTATTGCATATGGTTTTTCTATTAATGGTTTCCAAGTGCTTATCTATAGATAGGACAGCAAACTGCTTGTGTGTGGTGGGCGGCCATTATACCTGTATAGGAAAATTCCATCTCCCACGAGACTAACAAGTTTAGATTTTGACGTCTTGCATATCAACTCTCTGACATTTAAGCCATCACACTTATCTAAATCTTCCCATTAAATGCTTCCAGTTATATGGCAAAAGAATTTGTATCGCCTCTCCCATGATCGAAGAGCCATTCACCCACCAAGCATCATTCACCTAATTGGAAGATTTCAAATGTTCCCTGTGCGGCATTCTAGAGGAAGAAACGTGAATTTCCCAATCCATAGTCTGCGCATAACTCAGCTTTTTTACACTGATAGTCAAAGATGAAGAGTTAATAATCACTTTTTGTATTTTCATGGTCAACATAAACTAAATCTGCGCTTTCACCCGACCATTTTCCATTTCTGCATTCTTCTTATTCAGCGCACCATTACAGCAGAGAATTTTGGCATTTAATGGTCAAATTTAGGTCCACCAACGACCTTGCAGCAACCCCATGTTCAGGTTGCTAAAGCTCCTTCGATCAAGCCATTTTCCTATGTCCATGATGCCAACTATCATATTTTGTTCACCTTCCTAAAAAAAAAAATATAGTCAAAGCAAGGATGCTGATGGTAGGTTGTCAGAAGTCCAGTTGTAGCATATTAGGGTGGAGATAAGAGTTGTTGAATCAATTTATATTTCTAATATCCATGCATTAATATCAATGTCATAGCTACTTTGTCGCCATTGAGTGTTTGTTTCTTATAAAGTGATTGCAGAAGGCACGCTGAAGAAGGTTGTGGAATACGACTTTACAACTTGCCAATTGTTAGAGTAATAAGTTATTATGCTTAATTAATTACATCACATTGATTAATTAATTAAGTCACTTATTCCTCTTTATTACTTAAGCTAAACTTAGGCACATTAATAATTAATTATTAATTGCCATGCACACTAGGGTTTCATTTAGGTTTCCCTTTAGGTTTTCTACCTCCCTTCCTTACATGACGGATCACATTGTAATAATGACTTCTAATGCATTTTATGGTGAGGTTTTTACGTAATGACGTTTGTTCTTCAGTACCTTTTGCATGTGACAGTATTCATCTGCATGCAGTATCTTGGATTCTAACATCGATGGCATCGTGAGCTCCGTGACTCCAGAGTCGATTGTTCGTGATCTCAAGATATGGCCTCTTTTGTGAGTTTCGCAAAAGTGGGTTTCCACAAGCATTTTTTTTGCAAGATCTGGGGGTAGTTATTTTTTCGGGACACAATGGGCTCAAACGGACATCGCCATCGCGTTCGCAGCGTCCCAAAACCCTAGAAACGCCTGTCAAATCGTCCAATTTGGTGCAGTTGATCCGGGAGGCAAAAAAATTTCTCTGAGGGGCCGTACGGCCTCCCTAGCACGCGGATCGAGGAAAAAAATCTCGAAAATCGTGCAAAAATGGTCAAAACTCCTCCTGGTTTCTGCGCCTCCAATACAAAAGGGGGCCGCCGCCCGGCGGCCACCGGGAGGCCACCGGGCGGCCACCCATCCGCCGCCCGCCACCGGCGAACCACTCTAGCACCACCGGCTTGCATGCATGCCCCCGCGGGCTCCTCCGCCAAACCCCCGGTCATATGGAGGACCGGGGGCCCTCCGTTCAACCGCCGGCCAGAGAATATTCTCTGGGAATCTACGGCCGACAACCGGAATATTCTGGAAGATTCGGCATATACCGGCAACCGGAAATTTTTGTGCAGGGGGAGATTTTTTCCGCCGACGGCCCCCAGGCCGTCAATTTTATGCTCGTGAACTGCTGACGTCAGCATGACGTCAGCCGTACGGCAGCCCTGTTTGCCCCCTCCTAACCCTAGTTTTCCCTAAAAGAGCTATTTTTTTCTTTTGGCCATAACTTGGGCATACGGTATCGAAATCGGGCAAACGAGATATCACCGGAAAGCTGGTTCCGAGCACTTTCCAGTAGTACTGTTTATTTTTTAGTATTTTACTTTTTTCATACATTTATTGCTGTTTGAAGTCAGATGTAATTTTTATGCTTCCAAGCTCATAACTTTTTGCCACGATCTTCGTTTTTCGCCTCGTTTGAAGCGTCGGAAAGGTATTGAGGAGCTCTAGGTTGCTGTCCATGCACTTTTTCTGTATCTATCCCAGGTTTATCAGTTAGTCCAGATTTGGCCCGATGGGTTGTTTGGCGATTACTTGGATGTTTTAGCAGTTGGGAGAGTGCATCTTGCATCTTTGCACTTCATTTTCAGTAATACATCATTTAATAATCATTTGCTACTTCATAGATTCTAGAGTTGTTCCCGTTTGGAGTTTTCGAGTGTTCCATGGCATCGGGTTTTCTGTTGCTTTAATCATGATTCCTTGAGTCAATCAGTGACTCTCATCCGGTTTCAGTAGTATACAGAAGAATATTTTCTTGCTTGCCTATATCAAGTTCGAGTGTTACTCTACAGAGTTCTTCCAGTGTTTCTTTGCAACATGTTATCTCATTGTAAGGGGGGTTTTGTCCCACTGGGTTTTTCCTTCTCTTACTCATTATTGCATTTGTAAATGGGTACCTGATCAGGCCTTGTTGCCGGGACCCATCTTTGCTTTCATGCATCCTATTCTAGTGTTTTAGCTTCTTCCTAAGTTCATCTTAAGGGGGGGTGTTAGAGTAATAAGTTATTATGTTTAATTAATTACATCACATTGATTAATTAATTAAGTCACTTATTCCTCTTTATTACTTAAGCTAAACTTAGGCACATTAATAATTAATTATTAATTATTAGTGTGCACACTAGGGTTTCATTTAGGGTTTCTTGATCTCCTTCATAAGGATTGATCACATTGTAATAATTGATTCTCTTAATGCATTTTTACAGAGAGGTTTTACAGAACATTGTTTTGGTTCTTCATATCTTTTGCATGTGACAGGTATTCATCTTGCATGCAGGTGATCTTGGATTCTAACACCAATTACAGTACATTGAAAGCTTCTGTGGATGACGTTGGGACACGATTTTTTACATTTGTTGAGGGCAGTAACAAATCTTTACTTCACTATTTTGCACGCTTATTGAATGCATATGCCTGGAAGTTTTAAAAAAACTCTTTGAAATGTGTCTTTACACCGATTCATTCACCTACCAGATTCAGTTGTTTAATAACAATTTAGCGCCCTTTTGAAAGGCTTTGTAAATTGGCTTTACGCCTGCTAATCACATTTGCTTGATAGTTTCTAAATCCTTTTTAGTGAATTCATTTGGTGTGTATCTTGCAAATGAGATAGCATTTATTCTACACCTATCGATTGCATTAGCTTGATAGTTTCTAAAGCCTTTTCAGTGAATTCATTTGATGTGTATCCTGCAAATGAGACACCATTTATTCCAAGCATTCTATCATTGAGTTCATGTGTCTTACCTGTGCTTCCCCATATTGCATACATGTCTGTGCGCATTTCCAACTATTAACATCTGACACAAAGTTATCTATGCTTTATGTTTTGATGGATGTCTATACCATCCTATAGAATGCCATTCTTAGCACATTGAGGCCATGGTCAAAGGTTGCCAAATTCAATTTTTATGTCTGCTAATGGTATTTAATTGAATGTCTCTTATGCCTTCTCAACAAACCTTTTCTTGGCATAGACCCTACAATCATTGCATTCTGCCTTAAAGAAGGTGCAATTCAAATTTGCACCTACCAGTTGCATTTTACCTGTTAGTTTTCCAGCCACAACCATACAACTATCTGGACATATTTATTATCTTTGTGGAAAGACTGTCCCACGTGATTATATTTATTCTTCACTGCTGCGCTAGTGGTACATATCTTTGTCCATTATTGGGATTGTCACAAAGTCAATCACGTTGTCAAGTAACTCACTGAGAATCAGGCTGGGAGTACGCTGGTAAAGATTATGGGATTTGACTTTACATCTGCCAAATGCATTTGCTTGAATTTTTTTAGCAAAGAGCCTTTAAGTTGACACCTACCAATTACAGTGTCTTGCAAGGACATTATGGTTGGATATTTATCTTACCCAGCCTTGAAAACTACAACACTGCAAGGTGGTTGGAAGTGTTCTAGGCTGTTGTACATACACTTTTCAAACCTGTTCACCCAAGTCACGTAAATTTCCAAATATGTGAGGTGTAGATTCATTCCATAGTGCCTGGAGTTCATGCATTGTCTATTATTTATTATTTGTGCCACGAAATTTGTGCAGCTCCTTGAATGGTGATGAGGCTTACACATCCACCATGTTGACTGTCATTGAATTTTTTTATGCTGTACACTTAAAAATGCCTTCAACATAGCTCAATCTATGAATAGTGTTACTATGCTATCCATTTGTGGTGTCATGTCAAAAATAAGAAAGACACATCATTCACTGAATTCACAGATTTTCTCTTTCAGCCAACATTAGTTTGTTTCATAGCATTTATTTGTTCACTAAGTGCGATTGATAGTAGTGAATTATTAGTTTGTTTGACAACGATTCTTATCTGTGGATACGCAGTTGGCAGAATTTTCTTTTTTCGTGTTGAAAGCAAAAATGGAAGTGACCCAACAAAATATGATCCATCCCTCTTTGAATATGATGCAATGTATTTAATCAAAGTTCCCCTCAAATCACTATATCCATGAATCTAACAATCTAGCTGCATTGATTAAATCATGTAAAGGA
>VDFB02218093.1:0-18844 GCA_007258455.2 Sequoia sempervirens | reverse complement strand
AATACATAACTTTCAATAGATTTTATTTTTTAATTTTATAATATAATTTGTAATTAATACTAAGTTTATATTCATATCTTAATCTGATGAAACTTTTATTTATATTACATAATCTATAATTCAATGTACATAAATATTCCACTTTCTCATATACATTTTTATTTAAGAAAATATTTATAAGAAAAAAAAAATTGTAAATAATTAAAAAAATAAATATTATAATTTTTTAATTTTTAATTTTTTAAATACTTTATCAAACCTTTTTAATAAAAATTTCTAATATATTTCATAATGCTAAAAAAATATAATAAAATTCTAAATATTTTAATATTTTTTATTTAAATGGAGAAGAGGAATATTTTTATTTTTAAATCTAAATTTAAATATAGAAAAAAAGATGAAATGATCTCTTAAAAAATTATCTTAGAGGAAAGAAGATGAACTTATTTAAAAAAATAATATTTTATTTTTATCTTTTTAGTTATCTTATTTTACTATGTAATTATTCAATTAATGATAAATATATTTTATTTTTTATTTATTTATATAGGATGCATACTTTCTATTTTACACAATTTTTTATTTAGATTTAAAAATTATAATGTTGGTGGCATTTCTTTTTAATTGAAAGAGTGTTAAGCTTCATACATTTCTAATATTGTTAGTCAAAATGGAATGAAATAAATGTGTGAATAAATAGAAGGTTGCGTAATGGGCTCTTCATCCATAAAATCAACTAGCTTATTTTTGAAAATATTTGAGAAAAAATACTTCATGACTTGAACCTATTAATGGATGATACTAGAGTATTAATTCATGTTGTGGAAAAATGCGCATAATGTTTGCATATATACCAAGTCTATAGGGTCACAAGAGGCTATTGCTCAATATTTGGAGCACAAAGTGTGACCATATTTTTGGTAGTGATTACTATTTATGTGTAGTATGATGGTGGAAGATAGATTGGTCAATGCCACACTTAGTAATATAAATAATATAATGTACTTAAAAGATTTTAGACCACTTGAATTGTCATTATGTGTGATCATAGAGTTTGATAATTATATAGACATACTATGTGACAAAATAAATTGAATAGAGGATCTTTTACCACCTAACTACACATAAATTTTGATCTAAGTGACTTGAGATGTAATCATATATAAACCACATTGAATAATATTAGAAATAATATGCCGAATCTATTACTAATTTTCATAGGATGCAGACAATCACTATCATTTCTCAAATCATTGAGAATATTGAGAACATTCACATTTAAATGATACTTAAAGATAGAAAATCCAAATTGTGTCACATTCAATAAAAATGAAGAGTTTGGTTTCCAATTATATTTCTTTGACAAGGGATTTGAGGGCCATCTTGAATATACATGCCTATACTTGGTGATTGCATACTTGAAATCATGACTTTGTCTTGATACTTAGATTGATATTTATTTTTCAACTAGACATGGTATGTAATTCGATTTAGATAAAAAATACTCTAACAATATAAATAAAGCAAGGTTATAAAATCTTTGATCTATTATGAGAATATGATAAAATTCTTGAAATATATGAATATAATTATTATTCTAATATAATTTATATTTATTATTCACATATATATTACTAACATGTTAATCTAGATTTTTTTAGCTATATATAAAAGTAAATAATGATTTTTTAAATTATTGATTTAATTTCAATTTAGTGAAACTATATATACATATAATTTTGTCAATGAGGTTGTGCTTAAATGGAAAGGTCATAATGTTCTCAAGATAGAGATCTATGTTTGAATCCCCAAATTGACATCTATAGTTGGAATTCTAAGTGGTGAATCTTTAGATTCCACTAAACTTTCTAATTTAATTAGAGTTGAATAATTGACTTCTAAGTTGAATATGTTGAAGGGGAGGAGGTCCCCTTGTGACCTTAATTGATGTGGGGCTAGACTAAATAAAACCTCCTTGCTAAATCAGTTATCTTTTAATCTAATTATATATATAAAAAATCCAAACACCTATTATACATAAAAAACAATAATAAGATGAATAAATAAATGCCACTGCATTTTCTTTGGTAATGAGAAGTTTTGTGCAAGGAGATAGCCCAATAAGTGTTCAAATAGTGATCAAATTTCACTTATTAGTGTAATTACTTCTTATTAGGAAGGTAGACATACATTATTATGTTTGTAATTATAGTGCTAGGATAACCATTGATGGGGTCAAATAGTTTCAATAAGTTTCTCAAATATGTCCATTTGAGGGGCCTCTAAACTAGTACATAACTGTATCCCTTGGTTGTCCTTAGGGTGTGCTAAAAATTGTATAGACTTAGTCCCCCCTTGTCGATTCCACATTGGAGAATCCTAAATTATTTTAATGCATTTCATGAAACCTATTATCAAGAATTGGTACTCCATCATGTAATTCCAACCAATCTATTGATGACCTCAAACATTCATCTATCAATCTATCCACACTTTCGCCCAAGTTTTTCACAATCTCTATGAATGGCTCTTACTGTAGTTGCTTGAAAGTTGCCTTAGCATAGGCTGAACCCACATAATTTCCCATAAATTCTTTGGAAAGAGGATAAACAAGCCTTGACATGATCATAATACGTCCATACACAAAGATTGATTACTATCCAATACATTTTATATTTTACTAAAAGAGGGGTAAAAATTTATTCAAACCAAAAAGAGAAGTACAAAGCAAGGGCATTACAATTTATTTGCTACTATTGCAAGGAATTCATCAAACAAAAAAATCTCTGCAATAATAGTAGACCTTATATTTGCACATAGTGAATGGTGGAAACATCATCTGCATTCTAAGTTTCCAATTGCAATAGTCCTTGCATGCCTTGAGTGTGCCAGTACTGCAATAATTCTTGTGCAATTCTTGACATGCCATCAACTACTTTCCTTTCTAGGGCATCAATCATTTTCCTTGATAATGAGAACATTTTAGAGACATGCTTCTCCTATGCATTGTTGACTGTAACCACCTTAGTGTATCTAAATTCTTCCTTGTTGGATAATAAAGTCTTTGTTGGATAATAAAGTCTCTTTTAATGATTTGTCCATTAAAATAATTAGTTCTATAATTATAGAACTTTGGTTGGGAAGTTATATTTGAAATAATTTATAAAAGCCATTGAAATACATTTTCATATGAACTTAATAATAATGTTATTTTATATTATTATTGTTGTTATTATAAGTTAGATTTCTAACAATATTTGTGTCTATCATTTTTTAATATGATATATGTTTTTATTCATTTTTAAAGATTTTTTTTCAAGTAAGGTAAATTTATTTTTCATTTATGAAAGTAGTACTATAATGAGAAATGATTTAATAAGATATTTTTTAATTCTAAAGATTAAAAGATATCTATGCTATAAGAGTTTATAAGTTATAAAGAGATAAGTGTGAAGAATAAAGATATCAAGAAGGAAAAATTACTATGCATTTAGGCATAGGGAAAAGGTTGTTCAATTTTTTTAATAAGTACTTTTGGAGAAACAAGGTAAATAGTTTATAATTTAAAAATCATTTATTTATTTATTTAAGAATTATTGCGATTATTTTGGTTTGAGAATATAAGAGGGTGTGTAATGTGGTTAAAGAGAAGGAAGGTTAAAATATTGATGTAACTAGAAGTTACAAGTTCAAAGTTCTTTATGATTATATTGTATTAGCTTATTGTAATATTGGTATAATGATTTGTAAAGTCAAACTTTTGATGGAAGATATAGCTTTATTGTATAAATTCTTTTTCAATTGAACTCAATATTTGATGAGGGCACAGTCTGAGACATAGAAAATAACCCACAAACAAGGGAATAATTTTATTATTCAGAAAATGGAGCTTCTTACATGCAGAGGATCTCAAATCCCCAAGTTCTACAACACATGCAAGTTACAGAAAGCTACAGAATCACCCTTTCGCAATATGCGAGCTTGTCCCCAAAAAGTTACCCAAAAATTAGAAACCCACCCATAAATAGAGCTACTCATTAGTTTAGAGCCAAAACAACATTCAAAATTGAGTTTAGGTGGTTTGGCGCCAAAAATTTACAACATGAAGTTCAAATTTCAAAAGAACATTTGCAATTGTATTCTCAGAAAGTGCTGCCAACTTCCCCGTGGCCATAACTTTTGATTTCCTGATCGACTAACCATTTGAACCTGGAAAGGTCTCAAAGTCAATAATGTGACTCAAAATTGCTACACGCTGATTTTGCAAGTTTCGTACAACTGAAAATCTAAGTGCCTCAAATCTAACTCAAGATTTAGGCGCAACCGGAAACTAAAACCGCAATATTCTCAACCCAGACTAGAGAAAATAAAAACCGTGAATTGGGAATTTTATTATGACGAAAAGGGTATCCAAAAATGTAAAAACATCTAAAAAATGATAAACTTGAAATTTCACTATTTTTGGGTGATGCAAGTTGCCCTTACACCATTGGATGCTCTTTGCATCAATATTTTTTGCATTACAAGTTTTATAGATAGGCCTAAAGATCTTGGTTGCATTGATTCGACTTTTAGAGATTGTAATACTATCTTTGGTATTACTTCTAAAGGGTAACTAGTAGCAAGTTCATAGTTGGAGTTTGGAGACACAAGAGATTGGAGGATTTTTATCATCTTGATCTCCAAATTCTTTCTAAGACTTAGTACTTTGTATGAGAAACATATGTTTTTATTTTTCTTTTAGATACTAGCATAATCGTATAATGCATATACTATGAAGTTAGATTTTTGAAGAAGGAATGAATTTGGTGAAATTAGTATGGATTGTTACTCAGGGTTTGGGGAATTGTACTCCTTCAATGGTTATGAGACAACTTGATGGAGCATTATAGATGTAGTTTGAAATGGATTGTTGTTTGATAATTTGGGAGATTTGTGATTTGGGATTTTAGGGAGTTGATAATATAGGAACTCAAGAATCTATCTTGGGAGCTACACCCTTTTCAGGGTTATGAGATAGCTTGATTGAGTTCCACCTAGCTTAGGAATTATTTTTCAAGGAAAAAAATTCTATAGAATATGTTATTGTTTATTTTGATTAGCATGTTTTGTTGTGTGAAATGTTAACCATTGAGGGGGTTGTTGGAATATTAATGTGTATGTAATAAAATCACCTTAGTAACTTGTAATTTATTAATGTTATTAAAAATAATTAATTATAGTCTAATAGAATAATAGTTTGAAATTTATATTTGAAAGACTTTATAAAAATCATATTGTAATACATTCCTATATGAATTTAATAATACTATTATTACTCTGTATTTATTATTTTTCTTCACATCAATAATTACAAAATAATTATACTAGGGAAGGTTTTAAATACTCCTATGGTTGTACTAAATTTGGAGAGGACATCAAGCCTTCAAGAAAGTTCGATCATTGATTTGTCCAAATGCTAGTTCTCCTTTTATAGCCATATGTGTGAAATTTCTTGCAAACTCTTGTACATGGAAAGCCCCATAAGACAATGATTTATAGAGGCTTTGAGAGAAAAGATACAACATCTGAATCAAGTTATATGCACTCCAACATACATATTTATGTTTCACCATCACTATCAAGAACAATAATTTCTATTCAATTCAAGAGTGGTTTTTTTGCAACAAAAAGAGTTGGTAAAATATTTTGGATCTACTTGTATGGGTGTTCAATTGTAAGGATTTAATTCTTACTTTACTAAAAAAAACAAGTTAAAAACACAAAAACTATATAATTTTTTTTTTATCATTTAATAAATGGGTTAATTGAAAGACAAAATTCTAAAGCTCTTAAACTATACTAAGAATCAAGATAAAAAAATTAATAGATCTTCCCAAAAATTGACCAAACAACAATATTGGAAAAGCTAAAAATAAATGATTGACTATATTGTATGTTAAATTTTGCTACAATTGACTCTATATAAAAGAGTTTTGACAATAGCACTTCAAAGCTATGATCATACAAGGCTGCATGTTAACTCATGCAAGCTATAACTCATTCTTTTATCATGCTAAATCAATTGTGCCTAAGAGAAGAAAGAAAAAAAAAAAAAAACTAAAAATAGAGCTATGCTTTCAACTATTGCACGTGCAGAACTGAAGTTTTATCAAGCATTAAAACTGAAAAAAATGTTGAAAAAGAAAAGCATGATGCACATGGAAAAATAGTGTTTGCATGAAGCTAATCCATTGATCATGCACATGCATGTTTTCAATCTCCCCCTAGATGAGAAATAGGGATGAGACCTAACTGATTTCTCAAGGAAATAAACTAGTTGTAGGAAAAGCTTGGTAAATATATCAACAACTTGCTCAGATGTAGGGAAAAACTAAAATTCCACTATCCCATCTTCAACCAAGTCACATATGAAATAATGTTGGATCTCAAAGTGCTTTGATCTAGCATGAAACATAGGATTTTTGGTCATTGAAATGGTACTATTTTTATCATAGTAAATAGTTGTGGGATGTTCATGAACCAAATGTAGATCCTCCAAAATCCTTCAAATCCATATGGCTTGACAACTTGCAGATGTTACTATGATATAATATGCTTTTGCAAAAGAGAGAGCCACAATTTCCTGATTTTTACTACTCCAAGATACAACTCTAGAACCAAATTAAAAACATAACCAACTGTGGATTTTCTATCATCCACTAAACCAAACCAATCAAAATCCATGTAACCAAATAGCTCAAACTTATCATTGAAAGAATAATGAAAGCAAAATTTTTGTGTCCCACTCACATACCTTAAGATTATTTTTGCAACATGTGAATAAGACTCGTGGATCCTGCATGAACTGAGAGATGAAGCTCACATCATACATAATAACAAGTCTAGTTTTAGTGAGGTACATGAGGCTTCCAACCAAACTTCTGTATAAATTAGCATCCACTTTGGAACTTGCATATTCCTTGGTTAATTTCTCACTAAGGGCTACAAGGGTTGCAATTGCAGTGCATGGCATCATTCTAAACCACTTCAATAAATCAAGTACATACTTGGTTTGAGAAATAAATATACCTTTATATTTTTATTGCACCTACACACCAAGAAAATAATGCATGATTCCTAGATTTGAAATTTGAAATTCTTGTTTCATTTCTTCTTGAAACTTCTTCACAAGAGTTGTACTATTTCCTATATAAATAAGATCATCAACATAAAGGTAAACAATAAGAATATCATTACCACTTGATGTTGGATATATAGGCTATTCCACATTAACTTCCTGATCAATATAAACAAATTTAGGAATGCTGATTTGACACCCATCTAATATATTGGCCACTTATATTGTGTAGCAATAGCCAATATAATCTTGATTGTATCAAATCTTCTAGTTGGAGTGAAAGTATCTAAATAATATACTCTAGGCATTTGTATAAATCTATTGACAACTAATCTTGCCTTTTGTCTTTTCATGGAACCATCAGCATGGTATTTCACCTTATAAATCCATTTGACATGAATCACTTGTTTGTCTTTAGGAAGTTGCACTAATTTTCATGTGTTATTTTAATCAATTGCATGCATCTCTTCATTCACAACATCAATCCATATTATTTCTTTCATGAATTCTTCATACATAGAAGGTTCAACTTGAATTTTAATAAGTAAAGAAAAATTGGCATCTGGATTTATATTAGAACTCCTTTGATAATTTTCATTAAACTTCGTACCTTCCTTGAAGATCTTGGACTTGATGCCAGACTTGAACTATCACCTGAAGAAGAACTTAGTGATTTTGTAGGATTGTGACTTGAGCTTGAACTTACACTTAAGCTTGTGGGGAAAGGAGGAACACTATTATCTTCCATGCTCATGATTATTATATTTTGTTATACATCATATTTATACTTCCATACTCCCCCTTCATCAAAAATAACATCTCAAATAACAATCCATTACTTTATGTTAGGGTTGTAGAATTTATATCCTTTAGTTGCATCTGAGTATCCCACAAATATACAAAGTTGAGATTTTGCATCCAACTTATTCTACTTCTAAACTAGAACATGAACATGTGTGGGACAACCAAATACTTGAAGATGAGCCACTGAAGGCTTATGACCACTCTAGGCTTCCTTCAAAGTGATGTTTTGAACTACTTTTGTGGGACTTCAATTCATAATATATACACTATCATTACAACTACTTCTCCCTAATTATAAATTGGAAGATTCTTGGTCTGTAACATACTTTGTGACATTCCCATAATGGTACCTTTCTTCATTTTTGCAATACCATTTTTTTGAGGAGTATAAGCTGCAGTAAGTTGTCTCTTGATTCCATGAGTGTTACAAAAATTAGAAAACTCTTTGGAAGTGAATTCTCTCCCTCTATCTGTTTGGAGTATTTTGAGATAAGAACCACTTTTTTTTTCTATCATAGCCTTAAAATGCTTGAAGCATTCAAATTCCATAGATTTATTCTTAAGAAATAAAACCCATGTGTGGCTAGAGAAATCATCAATAAAAGTCAAATAAATATTCTTACCCAAATATTCCTCTTGCATGTCACCACAAATGTCAATATGCACAAACTCTAGAGGAGATTTTTCCCTCCATGATTTTTTCACTAGAAAACTATCTTAATGCTGCTTGCCAAGTGCACACCTTGAACAAACTTATTCTTTTTCCTAAATTCCAAGAAGTAAAATCTCACCATGCTCTTCTTATGAAGCAAACTTAATCCTTGAAAATTCAAATGACCATAACATTGGTGCCATAATCACGAATCATCTATGGTTTCCTTGATGCATGTATCTTAGTAGAAACCAATGTGAGAGGAATAATCTATTCTTTGTCATACAAGCCTTTGCTATAAGATGATGGTTAATTGATTTATCAAGCATTTTGTAGTAGTTATTTTCAAACACAACCTTATAATTTTTTGCTACAAGTTGCCAAATACTTAAAAGATTATGCTATAATTTTGGAACATCAAAAGTGTCATGAATCAAAGTAGTTTCTCCTTGCTTAGTTCTCACTACAAGAGTACCTTTTCCCATTACATCAACCTCTTTATCATCACCAAATTTTACTTCTCACATATTCATCTAATTTGATAAAGAGATCAGATTTACCTATCATATAATTTGAGCAACCACTATCCTAGAATCACACATAATTTTGAGGTTCTTTTTCTAAATTACATGTGAAGAATGTGGAGTTATTTGCATCTTCAAAAGACTCTTTGGTATAGTTGAATCTTGATTTATTTAAATCATATTTTTTTTCTAAATTTAGATTCACAATGCCCATACCTTTCACAATATCTACATTAGATGCTTCTATGATCTTCTAAAATTCTTCCTCTTCCTCTACTGTGTTAGAGTGAATAATTAGTTGAAAGGCTATTTACTATGGGCACAACCCACTAGAATTGTCTCATGCCAGAAATCTGACGCCTCTCACAGTGCAATTTCTTTGAGCTACAACAGTCACATTCCACGTTGGCTAGAGTTGTAGATTAGGACCATTTTTCTTGCCCTAGATTTCTCCCATTTTAGTTTTTAATCCCAAATTTAGCGGATTTAATTTATTTTATCAAGTGAGGGTTTCTAGATTTTGTTGCAGTTGCATTTTCCCCTTTTTGTTTTTGGAGAGGTATTTTCAAATTCTGATAACCATGGAAGGATTTTTAGATTTTTTTGTGTGTACTAAATGCATGTTTGTAGCCAAAAAATTAGGCTCATAATCAACAATTCCATTGAATTCACTTACAAAATTTTCTCATTGCATGCAAATTTTGAATTATGATTCTAGGCTTGTCCAAAGAGTTCATATTTTTATTTACCATTGGGTGCCTCTAATTTATTTTTATTTACCATTGGACGTCTCTAATTTCCGTGGAAATTTTCTTAGCCTTTTGGTGGGAATTTTTTTCTTTTCCAACTCCTATAAATTTAGATCAGTACAAAGAATACTCTAAATCTTGAGTGAAACATACCAACCCTTCAATGCCATAAAAATTTCTAAACTTATACCTTACAAGAATAAATTAGGTAACAAACCATTGCAATAATTTTTTTCTTTCTTTATTGAGAATATACAAACAAGATGCCATATCAAATTACAATAAAGGTTCCATTTAATTACAATAACTTCACAAGTTACAAAAATTCAAGAATGCATACATTTACATACATAGCTCCAATGAGCTTTAGAACAAATAGTTGTAAGAATGGTCCAGGATCCTTCCTTTCAAATCTTGGTTCTTTTGTCATCTGCTGTGGAGGAGCATCACTCAAGTGCTTTTCCACCAACCATGGACTCTTAATGCAGTCCCCCACACATCTATCATTCGATAGATGGCCCTTCCCTTCAATGAAGAGATTGGTAGAGTAACTAATAAGAACAACCAACTGAGCATAGTGTTGTGTCCTACATAACTAGAACTTGAAATCCCACAATCTCAAACTAGCATTTAATATTGGATCATAGTGAACTAGTAGTGGAGTCTCGACATTCACACTTTTTCAGTGGAGTCTTCAGACATTCCCACTACTTTGGCCAAAGTGTTACATTTAGTATTAGGACTACTGAGATTCATTTATCACATACACTACTCAGGGCTGATTTGACTTAAGGCCATCTTAAACCACACATACATATTTCCTTCAATGGATATTCTGTCATCCCAAAGTTAACCTATCACCATTTTAATCTACTTGGAATAAACCCACTTAACAAGTAAGTACACACGCTCCCTCCCATACTAGATTAACTATCCTAGGAGTAAACACAAGCTTTCCTAGTTAAATCAATAACTTAGCTAAGTGTATCACAAGTGGGCCTCTCATGTTCATTCATAGTTCTAGTATATAATACCTATGATATACACCAAACTGTTATTATGGAGTACTTACAAGCACGACATGAAAACAACATAAAATATTCAATTTCCTTTTCAAAGACACTCTAATTTATCTAATGCACACATTGGAAAATACAACTCAAGCATTCATGGAAGAAATATCATTCATAAGTAAATAAAAAAGAAGAAGAGATCCTCATGCCTGTTATCACTTATCCAAATAAATGACAACAATGCTATCCTTTCCAACAAGAACAAGCTTGATAATCAACTTCTCAAGAATGTCACAAAGAAACTCCATCTCCATTGATAGTCTACTTCCTCCACGGCGCCAGTGCTTCAAAACAATGCACAGTCAATTGCGGCCCGATGGGTTCAAATGGTCCGGCGGTCGGCTGGCTGGGCTGGTGCTCTGTACTCCTTCCGCGAACGGTTACGCAGCCTGCCGTTCAGCCGTGCAACGTGGCTGGAAATTCTCTGGAAAGCCGGCTGGGTAATGTAAAGCCCGTCCCGCGAAACATATCGCCGGCAAGGCGGTCAAAAGCATTTTATCAAACAAGCCACCAAAATGTCCAGCCAGGGGTAATATTGCTTGAACTCGCCCGCACACCACCCAACTGACGCGCCGTCACGCACCATCTTTATAATTTCAATTGACCTGGCGTCCACACCGCACCACGGCTGGCTGACCAACACCAATACTCCACCCAAGGATTAGTTCCTTATACTATAACTGTGCACAGTTGTGGCTTAATACACAATAGTCTATGCCTTTCCTCATGTGTTATTCTTCCTCTTTGAGCATAATTCAACTCCACTCCACATGTTGGGATAGTGAAATGAATGTTGGTTTGAATGCGTTTCATATAAGTATCTAATCACAACCTTTTACTCACTTTGAAATTCAAAGCCACTCACAATATCCTATGCATATTTCCTTGGCAACATTATACTTTTGCTTGACTCAAACCATGTTTTAAAGTATATAAGGGCGGGTGCATGAAGTTGGGTAGAAATTTTGTGGCCACTTTTTAAAAGAAGTTTGAAAACTCATAGCACAAGTGCGTTATAACGTGCTCACATTATTGCACGTTAAAAGCAAAAAAAATTGAGTCATTCATTTTCATTTTGACTATTTTTTTGTTTTGCCTGCGACCAAAACCTCCATCTTTTCTGCTCATGTTCTAGGAGGAGGTATTGTACACAAATATTCAACAATAGTTGCTATTTCTTTGCAAGGATGGTACCACGCCGATGAAGAGGTGGGAGAGGTAAGTATTGTTTGCTGTTTGTTTTGAATTTCTTAGTTTTAGGTTATATTTGATATATATTTTTTTGAATTTGTAGGAGATGCAAATGAAGCTGCAAACCCTCAAAATCCTCAACAAGAAGAGCAACCAAATACACAAGAATAAAATCCTCAACAAGAAAATCAACCTCAACAACAACCTCTTCCACCAATCACTCAACACCCTCCTGGCACTCAACAAAATTTAATGAGTGAAATTGAGAACAACAAAAAACAAACTGAAGATTTTATTAGTAGGTTGAGTGATCCAAATGGTTCAACCACAAAAAGAATGATCCTAGCAAATTCATTGAAAGATATGTTAAAAAGTGTAGATTCAATTAGCAAACAAATAACTGGATGGCAAGATAGGAGGCAGGCGACTAGGGCATATTATGCAGATAAACTATCATATAAACAAGTAAAGGATTTAAAAATTACAAAAGGTGATTTTTGCTCATTATTCATTGACCCATGCACAAATCAAAATATTATCCTCAATGCGAAGAGGTTTCCTATTCATTGGTGCCAACACCAAGAGATTAGGAATCATTTTTATGATAGGTGGTACATGGTCTTTGATGACTGACCATGCAACAATTGTGAAGTCCCCTAGTATTTTCTTAGGAAACTATATAGTGAGTTCATATTGAACAAAATTCCAAATTATTTTGATATGATGGGCTTCTACGGGAGAGGTGGGGGGTCGGCTCAGGATAGGCCTAGTGCACAACTTGATCCTACATGGAAAGGAAGATGAGCTCTCGCTAGGCTACCTTGTGAGCACACCCGGCATGCCCGCCGCACGCGTGCTGAGGGAGTGCTGCTGTAGAGAGGGTCAGGTGGACACACTTTGACCCAGAGTGTCATCCATCATACTATCCCTATTCTACAACGCTATTTAGGGGAGTCTTCGAGTGGTGGCCTTCAAACCCATGTGTGTCAATCTTGTGGGGCGACTTGTTCATATGACCCCATAGACACTCAGGAGGCTGCTATACAGGATCCGTTTAGCAGCTATGGAGATGGAGAGGGTGGCTAAAATTTTGCATGATGTGTATGGAATTGATACTCAGGTAAAAGTTAGCATGTTCATTGAATTTAATTTATTAAATTTTAATTTTGAAATGCAAGATTAACTAATTTAGTTTTATGATTTTAATAAAATTGTAGGGTCACAGTGTTGAGACTAGATATGTCGACCCTCCACCTACTTTTTTCTATAGTACACCTATCAACGGGGTATGTAACTAGTAAACAATTATAAATTTATTACATGTTAATAACATTGTTTTACGAATGGTATTTTAATATGTGATTTTGGATGTTGAACAAGGTAATATTGGAGTTTCGAGGGAACACCTCCCAATGCCAGTGGATTTACTCAAACCTACACATAGGTAATAGAATAAAGAGTTTAACTAATGAATTGTACTTAATAGATTTGTGTAATTATATTCATATTGTTGGTTACATTGCATTGCACATCATTCAAACTCAAAGCATTACTTCACATTCCATAATTAATAACTAGATGTTGATAGAAGACAAAATTTCAACTACAATATCATTGTTTAGAAAGTCAACATAAGGAGTGATGCAATTACTTCACATGAAGGCATGTGCTCGCAAAGGTGCACCTGCAAGAAAAACTATGGATGTTTGGAAAAAATCTGTGAAACCATAATAGTAAGCAATATCATAGACAAGGCAGTTAGTAGTTTGAGAAAATTCCTTGAAGAAATGCGGTCTCATGGTGATGGAATGGAATTCCATCACCATGAGACCACATTTCTTCAAGGAATTTCTTCAAACTGCTCACCACCTTTTCTATGATACCACATTTTTCATACATGTGCACCAAAGCATTTTATCAAACTACTCACCTCCTTGCTACTATGGCTAAAAGCCTAAAATAGGTGGTTTCCAATAAACTATGGATGCTTGGAAAAATATCTATCAAAGCATAATAGTAAGCAATAATACCATAGAGAAGGCAATGAACTTTTTGAAAAAATGCCTAAAAGAAATGCGGTCTTATGGTGATGGAATGCCATGACATGCATTTGTTTGTAATGGCATTCCACCGGCGAGACTCCATTTCCTTTGAGGATTTTTCTCAAACAAATAACGCCTTCTCTATGCCACCATAGTTATCGCATACGTCTAAAAGCACTCAATCAACAGCTTTAGTGGGTTTGTTGGCCATGGGTAAAAGCTCTAAAACATGTCCCTTCAACAAGATATGGAGCAGGGGAAAAATAGTGGCATGATAATCAAATATATAGTTTAATAAGTACTCAAAATTTTGTTCATTATATCTCATACATTATAAGTCATGACATAGATCGCTATTGTAACTTTTTTGTGATTGAATAATTTATTGTTTTATTTTTAGATGTTGGAGGTGGAAACACCTCCAAATGTTATGAGGGTAATGGATATCTATGTTTCATCCTTTATACAATCCTCGATGGCTCTGATAGGGGAGGTATGAGGTAAATTACTAAATTTCAATTTATATTCGTTGTTATAGATGTTAGTTCTAGTGAAAAATCAAACCATTATTGATTCGTAGTTTAATTTCTATTTGGATGGTTTATACAGGGCTTGAGCATGCCTCAACATCAGTGTGTGAATATTTCCCTCATGGAGAGTGATTGTGAGATGGACGTAAGTGATTATTTTGTTAAATATATCATTTTTTATAGTATAATTTCTATATATTAATGTCTTTACTTCTTATTGTAATAGTTAAAACTTCACCAAGAACTTAACAGTACTAGGAGCAGTAGGAGCACTCTTCGAGTGCAACACAAATGAGTGACAGACCTATCGCCATCCGATCGAATATTCCGCATGTTTGGGTGTGAAAGAGGACTATTCCTAGTGTAAACATACCTATTCAGATGTGTTGGAATAGTTCATTTAGTCACACAAGTTGCAGAATGAAAGTTGCACCACTTTTCAACTTTCCACTACTTACATTTAACACTTTTTCTATCAACTAAAAACTGGACACCACGGAAAAACCACTCCGAGATAATAAAAACTGAGAGAGTTTAATGCAGAGGGTCCCAACATGATCCCATAGAATCAGACGAAAAGTTTTTAAGTGTCATGATATTCAAGTAACATCATGCTAAAGTTTTGCAGCCATTTTGCATTTCGGACCCTTAAGGGATTGATCCAGTTGAATGTAGCTCAGAGCGATTTCGTGTGTTTGGGTGCGAAAGAGGACCATGCCTAGCGTAAACATACCTATTCAGACACATTGGAATAGTCTGTTTGGTCACACGAGTTACAAAATGAAAGTTGAACCACTTTGCAACTTTCCACTACTTGCATTTGACACTTTTTCCATCAAATGGAAGCTAGACACCATAGGAAAACCACTCTGAGATAACACAAAATGAGATAGGTTATTGTAGAGGGGTCTAACATGATCCCATAGGATCATACGAAAATTTTTTAAGCATCATGGTATTTGAGTAACAACATGCTAAAATTTGCAACCATTTTTCTCTTTGGACCCTTAAGAGATCGATTTAGTTGAACGTAGCTTGGAGCGATTCCGTATGTTTGGGAGTGAAAGAGAACCATGCCTAGTGTAAATATACCTATTCAAACACATTGGAATAGTTTTTTTGGTCACACGAGTTGCAAAAAAAAAATTGTACCACTTTGTAACTTTCCATTGCTTGCATTTGACACTTTTTCTATCAACTGAAAATTAAACACCACAGAAAAATCACTTTGAGATAAAAAAAAATGAGAGAGGTTATTGTAGAAGGGCCCAATGCAATCTCATAGGATCAGATGAAAAGTTCCAAGCATCACGGTATCCAAGTAACAACATGCTGAAGTTTGCAGCCATTTTGCACTTTGGACCCTTAAGGGATCGATCCGAGTGAACATAGCTCGAAGTGATTCCACGTGTTTGGGTGTGAAAGAGGACCATGCCTATCATAAACATACCTATTTAGATGTATTGGAATAGTCTATTTGGTCACATGAGTTGTAGAACGAAAGTTGCACCACTTTGCAACTTTTCATTGCTTGTATTTGTCACTTTTTCAATCAACTAAAAACTAGACACCACAAAAAACTACTTTGAGATAACAAAAAATGAGAGAGGTTATTGTAGAGGGGCCTAATAAAATTCCATAGGATCAAATGAGAAATTTCTAAGCATTACGATATTCGAGTAACAACATGCTAAAATTTGCAACCATTATGCACTTTAGACCCTTGAGGGATTGATTTGGTTGAATGTAGCTTGGAGTGATTCCGCGTGTTTGGGTGTGAAAGAGGACCATAAATAGTGTAGAAATACCTATTCAAATGTGTGGGAATATTTTTTTTGGTCACACGAATTTTAGAACGAAAGTTGCACCACTATGCAACTTTCTACTGCTTGTATTTGACACTTTTTCCATCAATTGAAAACTAGACACCACGGGAAAACCACTCTGAGATAAAAAAATTGAGAGAGGTTATTGTGGAGGGGCCCAACACAATCCTATATAATTAGATGAGAAATTTCTAAGCATCACGGTATCCGAGTAACAACATGCTAAAGTTTGCAGCCATTTTGCACTTTGAACCCTTAAGGGATCGATCTGGTTGAATGTAGCTTAGAGTGATTTCGCGTGTTTGGGTGCAAAAGAGGACCATGAATAATATAAAAATACCTATATGGATGCGTTGGAACAACTTGTTTGGTCACATGAGATGCAAACCGAAAGTTGCACCACTTTGCAACTTTCCACTACTTGCATGACACTTTTTCCATCAACTGAAAACTGGACACAACAGGAAAACCACTCTAAAATAACAAAAAATGAGAGAGGTTATTATAGAGGGGCCCAACATGATCCCATGGGATTAGATGAGAAGTTTCTAAGCATCACGGCATCCTAGTAACAACATGCTGAAGTTTGGAGCCATTTTGCACTTTGGACCCTTAAGAGATCAATTTGGTTGAACGTAGCTCAAAGCGATTTTGTGTGTTTTGGGTATGAAAGAAGACTATTCCTAATGTAAAAATACCTATTTAGACATGTTGGAACAATCTGTTTGGTCACACGAGTTGTAGAACGAAAGTTGCACCACTTTGCAACTTTTCACTTCTTGCATTTGACACTTTTTCCATCAATTGAAAATTGGACACCATGGGAAAACCACTTCAAGATAATAAAAAATGAGAGAGGTTATTGTAGAGGGGCCTAGTGTAATCCCATAGGATTAGACAATAATTTTTTAAGCATCATGGTATCCGAGTAACAACATGCTGAAGTTTGCAACCATTTTGCATTTTGGAGCCTTAAGGGATCAATCTGGTTGAACATAGCTTAGAGTGATTTTTTATTTTTGGGTGCAAAAGAGGACCATTCCTAGTATAAAAATATCTATTAAGAGGCATTGGAACAATTCGTTTGGTCACGAGTTGCAGAAAGAAAGTTGCACCACTTTGCATCTTTCCACTATTTGCATTTGACACTTTTTCCATCAGCGAAAAATTGGACACCACAAAAAAACCACTCTAAGATAATAAAAACTAAGAGAGGTTATTGCAGAGGGGCCGAACACGATCCCATAGGATCATCACCCAAATTGAATCAACTAACAACAAGAGGCTTATAGTCTCCAAATCTCATTAAATGGGATTATCTTTTAGATGTCATTTAATGGCCAACTGAACACCAATCAAGATTTAAGACATACCTTAAGAAAAATTCCCAAGAGATCATACCATATTTCTTTGTAACATCATTAAGATCCAATAGACCACCTTGCACAAAGGCTACTAAATTAGCCCTATTTACAAAGAGAAGACCTATTAAACACTAGATATTCACTCAAACTCCTCAAACAATAGTATGTTATATGTCAAAACCTCCAATTCCATGATTTGTTTCCAAGTCCAAGACCTCTAGACCCCTAATACACCAAACCCTCAATTTCAAGCAAAATACTTGGGGTTTTAATGAAACTCCTATCTCTCAGACTTTTCAGACCCAAACAAAGCACCAAACACACTTACCAAACCCTACACATGGTGAATAATAGATTACATGGATAGTCCTTCCCACATTTTGTCAAAACACCACTTGAAACCCTTATTTTCATCATGAAAATACCCTGCTACAACCCTAGAACATCATCCCAAACACCAAACCTTGACTCCACAACATTTTGAATAGGTTAGGCATGTATTTTACAAGTTATAGGACCCATTCCATAAGTTATAGTAGGCACAAAAATTGGAATGGGTCAAATTACATCATGAAACCCTTCAATCCAAGAACACTGTGAAAGTAGGTAGCAGTAGTAAAAACACGATAACTTTCACTATACAAAGAGTTAGAACTCTAAATAGGTGAAAATAAAAGATAATTCATCAATCTACAACACCCAATAGGTTTCAGATCATCTTGGCATCTGTACAGGCTGTGCAACAAGAAAAGTGAGAAAAACCAATAAATTTCTAGAAAATAACGTTCTTGATAAAAAAAAAATGGTTTACAAATCAACCAACAACCTCTTATTCAAGGAATTAAAGGTTATTATACATGTTTTTATTCCATTCCAACTCCCTCCAATTCCGATAACTGATTTTTAATCATTAAGACTTTCTAATCTTCATTAAGTTGCATTTTAGACCTTTTACACATGACAACATTA
>VDFB02218092.1:0-14523 GCA_007258455.2 Sequoia sempervirens | reverse complement strand
TTTCTTTTTAATAAACTCTATTCAAAATGTATATGATTTTAAAATTCTATCACCTATGAGTTACGTCTATTTGAATATCACCCTATTCAGTGACCACTACGTTTTGAAACACCTGTAAATGATTTAAGATACCAGTCAACAAAAATTTCAAAAATATGCTTATTAAATGATATGTCACTTTAAAGCCAGGCACATAAAAACGACTTAATTGACTTACAAATCAATATTTCAAACCCGTGTGATTTTAAAAATAGTAAGGAGAGTGATGGCGTATAATTTAAATCTAAATTTCTCAGCCGGCGGACATACGTTCGGCAGGGAATATTAACTTATTGTAAGACTTCCTTTCTCACCCCGCCAAGATGGACCGGACCTTAATTTCTTAAAATAAAAGCTCAGAATTTCAGAAATTTCGAGGGAAGTGAAAGGTATATTAATTTAGAGGAATGGTATTCATGGGTTATAGGAAAATTAATTGTCAACAGTTTTTTGTCAATAAATTCATCTTTGACAATTTATCGTCATGACAAATTTATCTCATAGAAAATTCAACACCAACAATTCATATCATATTGCTGGTGGTGAATTTTTCATGACATCTCACCATGATAAATTTATCTCGTGGAAAATTCACCACCAACAATTCATATCATATTGATGGCCGTGAATTTTCCATGAAATGAATTTGTCATGGCGATAAATTGATGAATTGTTGGAGGTGAATTTTTTGACGATGAATTGTTAGTGGTGAATTTGCCTAGACTGTATTCATGGTAATGTTTCATTATAAATTTAATATAATATAACTTTTTTTAAAGTACAATAAATTTAATTTATATATTTTTTAAATATGATATAAGAAGTTTGAATTTGAAAATAATATGTTATAATTTATCAAAAGAAATTTATATGTTTATAAATTGTTATTGTTCTTTAAATCTCGAGCATGAATTAAATTAAATGATACTTTATGATTGATATTGATGTTTGAGAGTGTTCAAAGAAGTTAATCAATTTCTTTGAATGTATGAGATGTGTTGTTTAATTGATATGTAAAGTCTAACAATTATTGATTAAGATGATGTTTTATAATATATGTACTAAGTTATTGATTAATGATTAGATAGAGAAAAAACACCTTTAGGAGATTATTAAGTGGAGACCTTCTTTACATCAAGTCTTTAAATTTGAATTAATAATTTTGAACAATAATTGAACACATGTCAAATAATAATGCAATTTCTCAGTAATGATGATATTGATATTATGCTGATACTATCCTCTCATAATAATGTATTATGTAGAGAAATCTCCAATTGATGAAAAAAAAAAGATCACATATAATGAACTATTTAATTATTAGAGCATATCGTGGGTTGAGTAGTTTCCATGTTTTCAACATAGTGTGACATTGAAAGTGAACTTTGCAAGGTCTATGTGGTAGAGTTTCAATTTGTTTTGAATGTATTTTAGAATAAATTGTTTTTGAAAATTTAGTGAAAAGTGTATATTTATACCTTTTTATGTTTTTTTAATGATTTTTCAATATCTTTTATTTAATAATAAATTTATAAGTGTTAGTTTTTTGTTTTATGTTTTTGAAATTTAATTTAATATATATTATTTTCATTATTCATTTTTAGGATTTTTTAATATAAATTTGTATTTGTTATTTAGTTTACATTTGTCAATAAAGAATTGATTCAAGTTATTTGAATCATTGATACAAATCTGAAAAGTCAATTTTTAAAATGGATTCTTTCAAATTTATTTTTACTATTCATTGAGATCTAGTATAGTCACATTTTTTTTCTATCTTATTATATTTAAAGACATTTTTTATCTATCTCAAAAATAATATATTGAATGTACTAATCCATTTACACACCATTGTAGCAACAACATTGAGGATGCCAATTACATTATAAAATTGTATCATTATTTTAGGAGTGTTGCATACTTTCTAATTAGCTTTGATCTTTGTTCAGAATTGTTAAATTGGTCATCCTAGATGATCAAAAAAATTAAATACATGTCTACCAAACTCTAAAATAATGTCCATTGATATAAGCCTACTAAAAAATATAAATACAATGGAAAGGAGTTGTGAAATAGAAACTTGCTTGGAAAAGTTTTTCATTTTTTTGGCTCTGCAACATAGGGTTTGGTAGTCTCTCGGCGTGTGTAGGTGGGGGAGGCTTGGTCCTCCTCCACACAGGCCTCAGAGTGGCGGCGTCTTCTCTCCCTGGTTTCGCTAATGAGACCTGGCAAGCAGTCAGAGGAACTATGTTTAGAGATTCAGCCCCCCCATATGGTGTTTCGGATAAACCGGTTCCTGAAGGTGGAAAACACTCTTAGCCAAGTTCGTTCCGAGACATTGTGGCTGGCGTGGAGACATCTTTCCTAGAGGGCGCGGGTTTCTCAGTGCAAGATGGTGGCAACGAAGACTTTGGGGGGCGCGGAAGAGGTAAGTGCCCTCCTGGCACCCAAAAAATTGACATTATGGTTCCAAATGAGAAACTTATAGATGCTCTGTGTGAACAAGATAGTAAATTAAAAAACATTGCTATCTGTTTGGCCACCTTGGACATAAATAAGGTTCCGGCGAGAAAGTTTATGGATGAGTGGTTGGCAAATGTATGGGGGAGAAAACTGGGGATTTCTTTTTCTTTCTGTAGAATGATACAAAAAGGGCTTTATGTCATTTTTCTGAAGAATCATGAGATGTAGCAAAAAACCCTAAACAAGCAGTTTTGGAATATTGGGGGTAACATTTTTCGGGTTGTGGCTTGGTCGCCTGATGCCCTGGAAGATGAAGTTTTGGCTTTGTCTAGCCCTAGATGGTTGGTCATCAAAAACGTACCCCCAAGACTGTGGGCTTTCATCCCTCTCCTTCTTGAACCATATGGAAAACTGCTAAGAATTGATAACACCATATTTGTTCTTCCCCACGCGGATGCCAGGGTCTTGATTTCGATCCTGCACAGAGTGGATCTTCCAGATGCCTTGCTTCTTAAACTAGGCAATGGAGACAAAATGTGTGGCCTAGAAGTGCTCGGCGGTCTGAATGCCTGCTATCTCTACAGAAGAGAAGGGCACATAAGGAGGAATTGTCCTCTGATTGCCAAAAAAACAAGAAATATAAAGAGTCATCCAAAAAATCAAGAAAAAACTATGGCACACCATGATACCTCAAGCCCCTATAAATCATATGGTGGGGTCAACAATCAAGATCACAATCACCCACCTACTTGGTGTGATGTTCAGAAAGCAAATATAAAACATGAGGAAATTACACCAGATTCCTCAAACCTTGAATGTGCTCGGGGGATAGAGGTTACTCTGGGTGGCAATGGAATAGTTGAAATCCCCAAAGAGCTCTCAGAGCCATGGTTTGGAGACACAGAGGTCGGCTCTTGGGATAGTGATGACCTTTCTGAAATAGCAGGTATTGGCACAGACTGGGACATGGATCACAAATCGGAGAGAATGGAATAGGAAACACAAATCAAAAACCCTGTATCTTTGGATGCCTCAGTTCCCACGAAGAATGGAACCCCAGAGGGGGAGGAATATCCTCCCCCCCACTGGAAGGCTCCAAACTTGACTCCCAAGCAAGGGACAACTTAGAGAGGAGCCTAAACCAAGAAACTGAGGCACTATTTGAGGGCAACTCCAATCTGAATAAGACAGCAAATAAGGAGAGGAAAAATGCCCAGCAGCTGGCAATAGAGAAACCACAGAGTAGATCAAATGGGGGGGAAGGAAAGAATCTTGTCCCTATCAGTGAATCTTACTACTTTAAAAACTTCAGACTCTCTAAGGAAGACCCCGGAAAAAAGAAACTTCTGGGAAATGCTGAAACAGAGCCATGCAAAGTGAAAAACATAATTAATGCCTTGGAGACTGATCTGATGCCCACTTGCATCCAACCTGCCACCACTGATGTACTTGTTGCAAATCTACTTGCAAATCTACATGTTGCCAAGAATGGTCTAGGTGATCCCCATCCTGGGGATGGTAAGAAGTGCACCAATGATGGAGTGTTTGGTGTAAGTGGAGGTGAGGTTGAACTACCCGGAAATAATAAAACCAGCCCAGGTGATACTGCTCTCTCTTGCCAAGAGGATATCAAGGATCAAACAATGAACAGTTGTGTTACTCCAAATAAGGGCTCGGAGGCCACTGAACCTTTTGAGGTTACTAGGGAGAAAACTCCTAAGGGAATCACTGAGGGAGAGGGTAAGGCGGACAATCCCCGCAGGTCAAGAGGAAGACCAAAGAAAGGGATTAAGACTATAATCCCTGAAGGAAAAGGGAATCTTAAACTTCTGACAAAACAAAAAAGGAAGAAACTAAGTGTCTTTACTACAAGCCCAATTCCCAAAAGATTGGAAGTTGACTAGAAGGTCCCTAAATGTTTTGAAAACTTAAAGTTTGATAAAGAGCAAGCCTTAAATAAGTGCCCTAATGAATCTTAACTATATTTCGTGGAATGTAAGGGGCCTTGAGTCTCCAGATAGGAAGCAAATTGTTAGGAGATTCCTCAATAGTTGCAAGGAAAAAGATGTGGTGTTGCTGCAGGAAATCAAAGCTACTGGGTTCATGCTGGTTTCAAATCTCAACTTCATATGGAGAGATTCGATCCACTTTGTCACCCATCATGAAAAAGGCAGGGGGGGCGCAGCAATCATCCTCTCTAAGGATTGGGGACAATATGTGGTCAGGCAAGGGGTCTCACCTTGCAATCGTGTTGTTTGGGTAATATTGAGAAAAGGAGACCTCTCGTTTGGCATCTGCTCAGTCTATGCCCCCAATGAATACAGTGAAAGGAGTAATGTTTGGAAATGGTTAAGTGAACTTGACAGCCTCCCTTGGATTCTCGTTGGGGACTTTAACATGATTGAAAGACAAGAGGACAAGCTTGGTGGAGTTGATATGGATTGGAAGGGCAACGAGAAATACTTCTGGCTGAAAATGAAGAATAAACTAAGATTGATAGCCCCACTTGAGGGATAGAAGAAGGACTTCCCCAGCATATGGTATACCTGGTGTAACGCCCAGAAGGGCAGCAGAAGGATATATTCCAGGTTGGATAGATTCTATTTGAACAGATATTTCTTCATCCCTGAGCCTCTTAGAGATGGGTACAAAGTGGAGGTTCACCCCTTCACCCTATCTGACCATCACCCCATAAAAATAAGGATATCCTTCAGCAAGGGTCTGGGGGTTGTGAGGAGAAAGGATGGGGGATTTTTCCTCAACACCAATCTGCTGCAAGATAAAGACTGTTGTGATGCCATCAAAACACTTAGAATATTAAATAATGGCCTACACAAAAGCAAAAGTGCCATTGAAAGATGGAATTTGAATGTCAAGGGGTGGAAATCTCTTTTTCAGATTGTTGGTAGAAAGAAAGCTTTGGACAGCAGGAAGTTGGAGGGTATTCTGCAAGAAAATCTGCTACATGCAGAAGCAGGGCTCCAAAAAGACCCCGGGAATGAAAACCTAGCCAGCAAGATGTCCTTAGCCAAGGACTCACCGAGAAGGCTGCAAAACAACATAATTCAGGGGCTAAAGGTGAGATCCAGGACTAATTGGTCGGAAAACGGTGACAAAGGCTCAAAGTTCTTTTTTAATCTGCTAAGAGAAAAAAGTTTTGAGCACACAGAACAGCTTCAGGTAGGTGAGGGAGCTTCTAGGGATCAAGAGGTAATTAAGAACCAGTTTTTCCTCTTCTACAAAAACCTTTTCTCCTCTGAGGAAGGTGGAAGTGGTGGGGCCAGTGCAAGGAGGCTAATCAATGATATAATCCTAAGGAAATTAGAAGGGCAAGAGGTGGAAAAGCTGGGCCAAGAAGTGTCCAAAGAGGAAATTCTAAAAGCAATTAATTCCATGCAAAATGACAAAACCCCAGGGGCTAACGGTCTTCCGACATAATTCTATAAATCCTTCAAGGAGTGGATAGTGGAGGACCTCTTCTGCGTCTACAAGGAGGCGTTGGAGATGGGCTCTCTGGGGAGGGACATCAACAAAGGTATTATCAAGTTGCTCCCGAAGGATGGGGACAAAACCCAAGTGAAGAACTGGAGACCCATAACACTGCTAAATGTCTCATACAAGATTTTGGCAAAAATTTTGGCAAGGAGACTAACTAATGTTCTGCCTAAACTCATCAGTACAACTCAAACAAGCTTCATCAAAGGCAGATATATCTTGGAAAACCTCCTTACCAGCTGGGAAGCTCTAGAATGGGCCAAAAACACTAAGCAGGAAGCTGCTATCTTATTGTTGGATTTTGAGAAAGCGTATGAAAGGATTGAATGGTCATTTATAAGGTTCAGTCTTGAAGCTTTTGTGTTCCCGCATAACTTTTGTTGCATGGTAGTCACTTTGTTCAAAGATGCAGTTGCTCAGGTTGATGTAAATGGCTCCCTTACAGAAGAATTTTCTCTTGAAAGATCAATCAGGCAAGGATGCCCACTGGCCCCAACACTATTTGTGATTGCATCAGAAGCACTTTACTATGTTCTCAGGACCGATATGAGTTCCCCAAAGGTAAGAGGCATAGTACTGCCAAACAATGATGAGCTTTTGAATGTCTAGTTTGTAGATGGCACAACCCTTTTCCCCTTGCTGGAAGAAGAGAATATCTCCAATTTGATGAACAAACTGAACATATTTTGCAATGCTTCAGGCGCAAAGATCTCTCTCTCTAAATCAATCTTCCTTGGTTGGCATGATAAGCCCCCAGATTGGATTGAAAAATTTGGTATACAATGGGGAGGCCCATGCAAGCAGGTGAGATTTTTGGGAATCCCTTTTGCAGTGAGTCCAAACCTTAAGGAAATGTGGGAGTGGATTAAAAGCAAAATTGAGAGGAAGTTGGAGAAATGGAACAAGAATTATCTTACCTTGGCAGGAAGAATACAAGTCTGCCAAAAGATCCTCTCCTCTTATAGTCTGTATTTTGCCTCGATGTGGCTTTTTTGCAGCTACCAGGTAGATCAGATTCAAAAAAGAATCTGGGGATTCCTCTGGTCAGATGGAAAAGGGGGTAGAAAGAGACATGCTGTAAAGTGGAGCTGGTGCTGTGTGAGCAAATCTGAAGGTGGGCTGGGTCTTAAGGACCTGAAGATCCAGGGCATTGCACTAGCTGCTAAGTGGATCTTCAAGGCTTTAGATGGTAACGAGCCGTGGAAAGTCTTAGTCAGGAGCAATGTTCAAAGGGCAACCCCGAAGATCGGAAAAAGTTGGAGGAACCTCCCCCTCAGTGACCTCCTCAGTTGTCCCCTCCCTATTACCCCAGATGGTTCAGTGGTTTTTAGGAGCATTTGGAAAGCGTGGGAAGTGGTAAAAGGGCACATTTGTAATGCTCAGGCCATACAGGGCAAGATGGTTTATACTCATAGGTCTATTTGGTGGAATCTTGACCATAATGGGAAACCCTTGGCCCTCCTGCAGGGGTGCTCAACGAAGGCTTGGAATTGCAAGGGTATTAAGCACTTTTCTGACATCTTGAACAAGGGCCACCTAATAGGTTGGGATCGACTGAGCACTAAGTTTCACTTACTAGCCACCCAATGGAGGACATATACAGTCTTGAGAAAAGCATGCAAAGGTTTGGAATGGCCGGTTAATACTAAAGACAATGTTAAACAATTCCAAGAGTTCCTTTGGACTAACGGCTCCAACATTGGGAGCCTCAATGCTAAAACTATCTATAATACCCTTTCCAAACAGCAAGAAACATATGACTACCTAAATAGCAAGTGGAATAAGAACCTGCATAACACTGAATGGTCCAAAATTCTTTCTAATAACTGGGTTAAAATAATTGAGCTGAGGAAGGCATGTTTCAGGTGGCTTTTAATCTTCCATAGGTTACCATACAAAAACAATTCTAATGAAACAAAAATTTGTAGAATGTGTAGAGTTCCTGAATCAATCTCTCATATTTTCTTTGAATGTATATATGCAAAAGAAGTTTGGAATTTGTTTTGTAACCAGCTAAATGTTTGGAGCAATAATGGCACTCTTAGAATGGATAGAACTATTCTATTTGGCAGCAGTAAATTTGGCGAGGAACAAACTATATTTTGGTCTTGTCTCTCAACAGAAATTCTATGGCACATTTGGATTTCAAGGAATAATGAAAGATTTAATGGGGACATGAGGGTACTTACTGAGTCCTCACGAGGACTCATCATCCACAAAATTGTTGTGCAGGTAACATTGGCTGTGAAGGCAAACAAGCTCAAGTTTCTCAATTTCTTGGACGATGGCAGCGTTCAACCCACCATGAGGGAGACCAGAGCTGGGCATACTAGGCAACTTGGGCAGCGCAACACATATATCTTTCTCCAAGCATTGGAGATCTTTCAAAAAGAGTTCAATAAAAAGGTTGCTAGAGAGGCACAATTAGAAGAATTTGAAGCAGCAGAGGTTCTTTTGGGTATGAAGGAGCCAACAGGCAGTGAGGATGCAACAAATTAAGGACATGAAGTTTTTTTCTTTTTGTATGGGCTTGGATCTTTTTGGCAGGGTAGTTGGGAACTCTTGGACTGACTGGGCACTTTATTGGCGGACTGAGATAACAAGGGCTTTTTGGCAGTGGAAGTTGGATCCTCTATGCTCAAACAAGCTTCAGCAGTTTGCTCAGATTTCGGTAACAGGTGGGAAGATTCAGCTTCAAGAACCTTTGGCAGTGGCGAACGGTGATGCGAGGTGGAAGATACAACTATAGGCGGATGGAAGTTCCTTTTTTTATTTTCTCAGTGTATTTCTCTATGTATTGACAGTGTACCTTGTTATAGGCCAAATTATGTAATGATGTATGCTGTGGATTGTAATGTAATGGGGTTGGCGCAGCAGTAGTACTGCTGCCTCTCTCTCTGTAATCCTGTGGTTCAAACTATTCATAATACAAAAAATACAATGAAGAAAGACACATCTACTACAATTGTCAATTCCATAATAGTTCACTTTCATAAATCCAAATGTAAATCCTTCAAGAGACGCATACTACAATTATCAAATCCAAGATAGTCCATAAATCCAAATGTTAATTAGCATATACCAAATTAATTATATTGATGTGAAAACTATTTTCAAAAGAAAAAATTGCTAAGAATTATTTATTCTAGACTACTATTGGATAATTTTATTAGAAAGATATAATTGAAACCACAAAATATATATTGATTATTTAAACCTAAAAAAAATAATAATAAGCAAATGAAACGTTTCAATAATTTTAAGTTTTGTTACAAAATAAATCATATGGTCCAACCTTCTAGTCTACTAATAATTTTGACACGTTAGCTAAAGGTTGAGTGAATTGGGAGACAACATGGCGTATCAAAGTTAATAAGTTTGGAGTTTTAAAAAGATTACAAGCTAGAATAGTTGTGCTAAGAGATAAATATATTTTTAATTAAAATTAGGTTTAATAATTTATAATCAATTAATTTAATTTAAAGTTATGATAAATTGTGTATTTTAGATTTTGAAATTTAGAAATAATGTATATAAAGAGAGATAATTTTGGTGGTTGATAGGTAATTTTTCATTCATATTTTTTAAACTATAATTCATAATCATAATTTATTGTATGTATTAGAAGTAGAAAAATAAATTTTAAATTAGGTTATTCTTAATATTCAATAATTTGATCTTGTATATTATGTATTTGATTATGAATATTATGGTTCTAAACTTCTAGGTGAATTTGATTGGGTAATTACTAGGAAAAAAAATATATCTTCTAAGGAGATTGCTTAATTTTGAGGATTTAAATTCTCTTTGTTCATACATTTTGAATGATAAATTTACAATCTTAGAAAAGTATTGAAAAACAATAATCAAGTATACAATGGCCTAGATGTGAATTTTTATACATATATATTCTTTTTGATGCTATGATTGATTTGTTTTTTGATAATGAGTGCTTCTTGTAATGTGCATGGTTGAATGATTCTAAGATGTGAATTTATATTTAAATATATGCCTTTAAATTCTGAAACATAACAAATCATTATACAAATGCGTATCAAGTCAAATCTTAACAATTGACTTGAAAAAGAGTAAGAGCCTTTTGAATTTTAACAGTGAACTTTAGGTTAGATTTCTTCTATGTCCGACTAAATTTGCATGTCATGAGATTGAATTAGGATGGGGAACATGAATCTTGACATACTAATTAGATTGAAAAATTAAGACTAATAATGAAATGAATATGGTGTAACATGTATGAATAAGACAAGAATAAAGTAAAATACATAAGAATGTATTAAAAAATAAAAAAAACCAAACATAACATAAAATATGTCTCATATTTTTACATTATTATATTACTTAATTCAAATAAATATTATATTCTAATCACTACATACCAATTATTAATAAATCTTTTAAATTATAATACCCTATAAAACACTTATATCTTACAGTTTATACAAATAACATTTTATCTCCCTTATCAATATATAAACATCTCTAGCAAAACTCAGAATGATATGATGCTAAGAAATTAATCCTTGAGAGTGGATCCTTTTTCATTAAAAAGGATTTTTATTGGCTTTAAATTTATTGATAACTCAAGAAAAATCATTTTAATGAATTAATAATGAAAACAAAAATATTCCTTCTCATAGAAAAACACAAGGCGAGTAACCTTTTTACAAATTTATCTTGATAACTGTTTTATTGTCTGTATAGTGATTTCTACAATGAGACATGCCTTGCCTGATCATATCAGAAATTACAAAATGCATTGAGGCATATGCCCATATTAGGAGGAGTTGACTAGAGGGGCTTAAATAACTAGACAATGGTGCTGATGCATTAGAGCGCTCCCAGAGACCTTCTGGACTGCATGTATACCATCCCATGCAGCAGTAAATTGAGCCACTTTGAAAAATCCTTCAGTATATTAGAACAAAATATTGATAGAGAGAGAAACCCTTGAAGAAAGTCCTGGACGTGGGGGCACAGGAATCTCAACGGTTCCTTCCAACATCTGAACAACTGTTTTAATGGAAGGCCTCAGAGAAGGATCGTCTTGAATGCACCACAGTCCTATCAAAACCATTCGTTCCAACTGTCTTAGATTTATACCTGTTGTGTTTTGCTCCTCTACTAGCTTCACAAGCCCTCCATCTTTCAAGCAATCGTAGGCCCAGTCAGACAAGACAATTTCATTCTCTGGAACGTCCAGTTTGGCCATTTTCCTGCAGCAAATGATTTCAAATAACATAACTCCAAAGCTATACACGTCTACTTTAACACTAATTGCCATACCCCTCTGCCACTCAGGTGCCATATAGCCCACGGTTCCACGGGCTGCTGTAAATGTCCGTGTCTCTTCTGATCCAACCAATTTGGCTATCCCAAAGTCAGATAACCTAGGATTATACTTTTCATCCAGCAGGATATTCTGAGGCTTTATATCACAATGGACGATATGGGTTCTACACTCCTCGTGCAAATATAGGATTCCTCGTGCCGTCCCCACAGCAATATTAACACGCACCTCCCAATCAAGATGAGTTTTTTCACCATGAAATAACACCCTATCAAGAGATCCATTGGGCATGTACTCGTACACCAGAATTCTGTATGAACCCTCGTTGCAGAAACCATAGAGCTGAACAAGATTTTTGTGATGGCTTGATCCTATGGCGATCATCTCTGTTCTGAACTCCTTTTCTCCAATATGAGATTCTTCGCCATGATTATCAAGCTTCTTCACTGCAATTGCCCTTCCGTCAGGTAACACCCCTTTGTAGACCTTTCCAAACGAACCCCTTCCCAAAATTTCTTTGAACCCTTGAGTTGCACCTTCTATCTCGCGATAACTAAACGCCTTCAGCCCCTCTGAGTTAAACTTTTCCTTCTCTTCCAAAACTCTGAGCTTGGGACTCCACACGCGGATCCAAATTACTAAGAGAAGTGTTGCAACGGCCAAGCAGAAGCCCACAAGGCTTATTCCGATTGCTGCAAGTACTATCCCTTTTCTTTCCTCTCGCGGCCTGGGAGGAACGAATTCTTCATATACTTTGACAAAAGCCTTTCGGGTACTGCTTGCACGCCCATCTCTCAGCGGTAACGCCTTCTTCCAGCAGTTCCCTACGCCGCTAGAATCGGAATAAATGGCGACTGTGCAAAAGCAATCTTTGACGCATTCCTGCTGGCACGCCGTTTCGTTGATAGGGTTTATGTTTTGATAATCATTTCCCGACCAATCAAAACGGCCAACGAACTGCATTTCCGCCGTTGATCCGCACTTGTTGAGCCTCTGTGACTCTTTTTGGAAGCATCCCTTGGAAGTGTTTTTGGCATCTAGAAACTGGAATCCAGAAGGGCAAGTGCAAGTGGAGGAATCTCCCTCTAATTTGCAGATTCCATTCAGGCCGCACTCTCCGTATTGTTCACATAGATTTCCCGTCACTCCTTTCAGTGCCAACAGATAAGCGAAACATATGACATGAACGGTTGGAGGAATGGCAGCCATAGCTGTGGGAAGGCAGGACCGTGTGTTAAGCAGGTAACGGAGATACCATATTAGGCCTCGTATTGCCTTTTCTACACCTCATTAGATGGTCGCATTTCGTAAACAGACATGTTGATAGGGAGTGGGGTTGGAGGAACCAATCACTAGATTCCTGCTCTAGGTCTTTCCTTGTAAGACCTCCTTGGTGCTTGGCTTCACCAATCTAACCTATAGGCCCCTACTCATGACTAGGTGCCCCTGGTTTTCTGACCAACCCCTCTCCTATCAACATGCTGTCCTTCTACCAAGCTAACCTTGGTGCTTCGCCACATTCTCTCCATTGGCCCTTACTCTTCCTTAAAGACCAAACATCCTCAACCTTCTATTAGATTCTTGCAAGGGGTGAGAGGTGTTGTAAGGATTCAAAATGATCAAACTAGGGTTCTTTAACAACCACAAGTTTCTAACTTACCATCGCTTTCACAAGGTTCCTTTCTTAGGGTTTGAAAGGCTAGTAGCCCTTGAGCCCCAATTAGGCCTGTCAACAGAGTCAAACTGCACTTTTCTTCTAAACCCACTAAAGACTTAGGTTCTTTTGTTAAGAATTAGTGTTTCTCATGTCTACACCTCAAATATTTCTAGGGTTTTAGCCCTGTACAGGCCATACTCTATCTAAACCCAACACTGACCCAAAACCTAGGGTTTTAAAACTTTTCAAAGCTATTTCCAGATTGTCAAAGAAATCTCACTCCAGATGAACTGTCAGAACCTCCTCCTAACCTCCAAGCATAGCTAAGACCCTCAAGAAAATTCACAAGAAAAAATTTCTTTAGTATCTCATTTCCCCTGCAAGTTATGGATCTTTTTCTCCAAGTCTGCCCCAACCGGACCTGCACTAGCTCGCCTAGGGAATCTTTTTGCTAGCATCTCCTGCACTCAACCAAAACCTACTAGCTACCATATTTACAATGAAGGAGCCTAGACACTAATCCCAAAGGGACGTACAAATTGTACGGTGGGGAAGTGCTCTAGAGCTCCATTCTTTCAAAACTGCCTGTTACAGGCCAGAAAAAGACAGTGAACTAACTATTTACAAATAAAGGATGAAAACAGTCTAAAAAGGTAAATGAATATCACACCAAGCTTGTATAATGTGAACACTACATACTACACACAAAATAATAGCAGGATCACTCCATTAAAGCTCAGTTTGAATGCAAAAATATAGAAAAACTATCTTTTGAACATTGTTTCCTTCAATTTACAAAAATGTCACTCAACAATAATACCTCTAACCCTACCTCAGGGTCGAGTCATGCCTTAAATAGGCTTCCAAAGTAGTTGGGATTCATGGGTCGAGCCTTTTAGATGACCTAGAGCAAACATTATAAAACACACTGTTTTCTAACCCTTTGCCAATTGAGCAAAATGATGTTATAAAACTATTTAGCACTTGTCAAATTCTTTCCCAAAGTTCAAAATCAACCCAAAGCACCCAACACAATGGTCAACATGACCTTATTATAACACAACAAAATTTGAACTACCTTCTAGACTTCAGGAAAATCCAATGTTTCCCAGGTGCTCCTGCACCATTCTCCCCCTCTCAACTCAAACAACTAAGGAACTTTAGGAGAGATCAGAGATATATCAATGCCTTGCTTCTTAAAGTCTACTTCTTCTACCTAGGTAGCTTCAGATTCATGCTTGTTCTTCCATTTGACAAGATGCTCCATGTACACCTTGTGCCTTGTAGCCTTCTTCACTCTTGACTCCAAGATCTTCTCTGCTTGTAGCTTGTTTGGAGTTGGTAGTGTCATGTTGCTGACATCCTTGAATAACTCCTTACTGTCCTGATCAAAATCCTTGACTGTTCCCTTATACTTGATCAAATCAGCAACATTGAACACTGGTGAGATTCCTAGATCAATAGGTAACTCCACCTTGTATGCATTTTGCCCATACTTGGCCAATATCTTGCATGAACCCACTCTCTTCATCTGCAACTTGGTTGACATTCCCTTCTACAA
>VDFB02218091.1:0-12695 GCA_007258455.2 Sequoia sempervirens | reverse complement strand
GCACCAAAAACATTAAAGCAATTGAGAGGTCTCTGGTGTAGGAGCACTTGGGAAAAATACTAGGTTTTTAGAAGTTTTGATTGAAATTCAAAATTTTATTGTGTTGTTCATAAGGTCATGTGACCATTGTGTTGAGTGCTTAGGGATGTTTTTGAGGTAGGACCACTAGGACAAGGTGGGAGAGAGCAACAAAGTAGCATACAAACTTATACCTAAGCAAAATCTAGAGGTAGCTAGGCAAGTGCAAGAATTGTTGGATCAAGGATTGATTCAAAAGAGCAACAACCCATGTGCAGTGCAAGTGGTTTTAGCAACCAAGAAAGGAGGTAAGTGGAGACTTTGTACTGATTCTAGAGAAATAAATAGAATGAAAATTAGATATAGATTCCCTATCGCTAAAATTGAAGACTTAATGGATTGCCTTGGAGTAGCACAATACTTCACCAAGTTGGATCTCAAGAGTGGTTACCATCAGATTAGAATCAAGGATGGAGATGAGTGGAAGATATCTTTTAAGACAAATGATGGATAATATGAGTGGAGAGTGATGCCATTTGGTCTCTCAAATACCCCTAGTACATTCATGAGACTCATGAGTGAAGTGCTCAAGGACTTTACAGGTATATTTGTGGTAGTGTATCTTGATGATATACTCATTTTTAGCAAGACAACAAAAGAACACTTGAAGCATGTGGAGATGGTTCTTAAAATGTTGCAAGAGGAGAAGTTGGCAATCAATCTTGAAAAGTGTGAGTTCTTCAAGCAAGAGCTGGTCTACTTGGGTTTTGTAGTATCCAAAGGCTCATTAAAGATGGATCCAAGCAAGGTGGATCCAAAACTGGCCTACACCAACCATAGGGACAGAGGTAAGGAGTTTTCATGGATTGGCTCAATTCTATAGAAAATTCATAAGGAACTTTAGTGGTATATGTGCACCAGTTCTAGACACAATCAAGGGTGGTTTGAAAACTAAGTTTGTGTGGACTCAAGAAGCTAAGAAAGGGTTTGTGAAATTGAAACAAGAAGTGGCAACTCAACCTATACTTTTATTACCTAGTTTTGACAAGTTCTTCATTGTTGAATGTGATGCAAGTGGAGTGGTAGTAGGAGGAGTGCTAAGTCAAGGAAGGTGGACCTACTAGCCTGCTAGTGAAAGCAGGTAAACTAAGAAGAAATATTCAACCTATGACTTAGAACTTTATGCTTTGGTTCGGTCACCCAGAAATGGAGGCATTACCTTCTACCCAAGAGTTTTGTGGTTTTCTTGACAGTAGACACTTGGCATTGCTCGACACTCAGAAGTTAAATAACGGAATTTGAAATGGATGGAATACATCCAAGCACTTTTGCAAAATCAAAGCGGCATAGAAAGGACAAATGAACAAGGTGGTAGATGCATTAAGCAGAAGATTGTTGATAGTGCAAGAGATACAGCTCAAGAGCATTGGCATAGAGAGTTTCAAGGATCTATATGGAGAGGATGAAGACTTTTCAAAGGCCTATAAGGTATGTTCTAACTTTGAGAACCATTTCCATAGTCAATACTCAAAGTATACCTTGCAAAGTGGGTTATTGTTTAAGGGAAATCAGTTATGTGTTCCAAGAGGTTCAATGAGGGAAAATCTGAGTCAGGAAAAGCATAATGGTAGTCTTAGTGGGAATTTTGGCATAAATAAGAGTTTAGAGCTAGTACAAAGATTCTATTATTGGCCTAAGTTGGCAAGAGATGTTAGAAGGTATGTGGAACAATGTGTTGTGTGTATGAAAGCTAAGGGAGGAGCTAGCATTTCTAGTTTATATCAACCCCTGCCCATTCCTAATAGACCATGGGAGTGTGTGAGCATGGATTTTGTGGTAGGTCTTCCTAAGACCAAGACTAGTTTTGACAATGTTTATGTTGTGGTAGACAGATTTAGAAAGATGAGTCATTTCATTCCTTGCAAGACTACTCATGATGCTAGCTACATAGCTCACCTTTTCTTCAAGGATGTTATAAGTATCCATGGGCTACCTTTGAGCATTGTTTTTTGGCTGAGGGGATGTAGGGATTCTGGTCACTTTTGGAAGACTACATGGAGTAGATTGGGTACCAACCTATCTTTTGGATCAACCTGTCGGGCGTGTGGAGTCCAAAATAGAGGAGTGGTTAACTTAGTTGTTAGTGATACTTTTGAGGTGTCAAAGCAAGGGAATATGGAAAGATTTGTAGGATATGGTTATCTCTCAAAGGCAGTGTCACTTACAATGACCAGTATGAATAGAACTTCAAGGAATAGTCTTGCAAGTTGTGTATGGGAATGCACAGAAATTTGTGAGCTTGAGCCTTAGATCTGTAAGACATAGGTGGACATACCGAGAATTGGTCAGTTAAGCAGAAAGGGTGGGAAGGTCAAGAGGACAATCATTGAGGCTACACAAAAAGTGAAGGAAAAGGAAGATTTGTCAAGGAAAGATGTGCAATTTCAAGTAGGGGAATATGTTATGGTCCACCTTAACAATTCCAGGTTGTAGAAGGGAATGTCAACCAAGTTGCAGATGAAGAGAGTAGGTCCCTACAAAATATTGGCCAAGTATGGGCAAAATGCATACAAGGTGGAGTTACCTACCGATCTAGGAATCTCACCAGTGTTCAATGTTGTTGATTTGATCAAGTATAAGGGGACAGTCAAGGATTTGGATCAAGATAGTAAGGAGATATTCAAGGATGTTAGCAACATGACACTACCAACTCCAGACAAGCTACAAGTAGAGAAGATCTTGGAGTCAAGAGTGAAGAAGGCTACAAGGCGCAAGGTGTACATGGATCATCTTGTCAAATGGAAGAAAAAGCATGAATTTGAAGCTACCTGGGTAGAAGAAGTAGAATTTAAGAAGAAAGGCATTGATATGTCTCTGATCTCTCCTAAAATTCCTTAGTTGTTTGTGCTGAGAGGGGGAGAATGGTGCAGGAGCACCTGGGAAAAATACTAGGTTTTTAGAAGTTTTGATTTAAGTTCAATTTTTTTTTTGTGTTGTTCATAAGGTCATGTGACCATTGTGTTGAGTGCTTAGGGATGTTTTTGATTTTTTGGAAAGAATTTGACAAGAGTTACTTAGTTTCAAAACATCATTCTGGCTAAGTTGTCAAAAGTTGCCAAGGTTTGCAAAACATAGTGGGTATTATAAATTTTGTTATTAGGTCAACAAGAGGTTCGACCAAAGGTTCTCAACTATTTTTGGAGCCTATATAAGGGATGATTTTACCCTAGAGCAGGGTTAGAAGCTTTAATATTTTGGTAGAGATCTTGGAAAATAGAAGGAAACAACGTTATGTACATAAATTCCTGATTTTTGCATCTTGATTGAGCTTTAATGGATTAGATTTGTTCCTGTTTGGCTGTGGAATGTAGTGTAGCTGTCATTCAAGCATTTTGAATTCATTAGATAGCTTCTTGTACAATTTTTTAGTAGCTTTTTGTAAATAGTTCAGTGTTGCCCTGTTTCTGGCTTGAACCAGACTGTTTTTATGAAATGGTGTGCTAGAGCACTTTTCCACTGTATAAACTGTATGGCCTTTTGGAAACAGTTCCTAAACACCATGCTTGTAAATATGGTAGTTGCTAGGTTTTTTTAAAGTGTAGGAGATGCTGGCAAGGTCTTGCCCTAGGTGAGCCAGGTAGGGTCTAGCTAGGGAAGGCAGTGAGAAAAAGACTCATATCTTGTAGGAGAATTGAGATCTTGGAGAAATTATTTTTGGAGAATTTTTTTTGAGGTCTTGGCATTGCATGGTGATCAGGGGGAGGCTCCACCAATTAATTTGGAGTGAGAACTTTTTTGATAGTGTGAAAACAACATAGAAAAGCTAGGAAACCCTAGGTTTTTAACCATTTTTGTGTTTGAGCAGTGTACAGGTAGTACTCCTCCAAAACCCTAAAAATCCTTGAGGTGTAGGCATGAGAAACACAAACCCTAAACAAAGAACCTAGGTCCTTTGGTGGGTTTAGAAGAAAATTGCATTTAATCTCTATTGGAAGGCCTAATTGGGGCTCTAGGCTTGTAGCCTTTTCAAACCCTAGGAGGGGATTTTGTGAAAGCGATGGTTAGTTGGAGTCTTGTGTTGGAATAGGAACCCTAGTTTGATCATCTTGAAGCTATTACAATGTCTACACACCCCTACAATAATCAAGTTAAGTGTTGAGAGAAATTGGCCTTTAGGAAGATTAAGGGTCAATGGAGAGTATGTGGTGAAGCACCAAGGTTGACTTGGTAGAAGGAAAGCATGGTGATAGTGGGGTTGGTCAATAAAAGTAGTGGCACCTAAACCTAAGGTAGGACCACTAGGACAAGGTGGGAGAGACACCTATAAGTTCTTAGGAGCAAGAACTTAGAGCATGGGGCAGTGAGTGCCTCATCCAACCCTAACCTATCAGTCTCCAAGGAAGGCTTCAATCCATTCGAAGATTCATAGCACAACTGGCAGACAAACATAACCCATACTCTCACCTACTCCACAAGGGAGTAGCATAAAAATGGGATACCAAGTGTGAAGAAGCATTCAATAAAATCAAAGAATACCTACTGACATTGGTCACTGGTATTAATGCCACCAATTCTAAGAAAACCATTAATTCTCTACGTATTAGCGACAACAGTAGCCCTTGGAGCTCTTCTAGCTCAGCATGATGAAAATGAAACAAAAAGGACTATCTATTACATCAGCAGAACAATGGTTGGCCATGAGCTAAAATATTCATTCATCGAGAAAGCATGCCTAGCAGTAGCATTTGCATCTCAAAAATTCATACATTACATGTTGGCACACAAAATAAAGCTCATCACCAAAATTGACCCTCTCAAATACTTATTGTGAAAATAAATGCTCATAGGAAGAATGGCCAAATGGGTGATGATACTGTCAGAATACGACATCAAATATGTGGATAGGAAAGCAATCAAAGGCCAAGTCATCACAGATCAGCTTGTAGAAGCACCAATCTATTCTGAAAATCCTCTCGTCTTAGAGTTTCCAGATGAATATATTTTTAATCTCAACATAGCCAACCATTGGAAATTGTACTTTGATGGTTCATACACGCAACATGGATCAGGAGTTGGCATCTTCTTCATCACACCACAAGGAGACTACATACCAAGATCCTACAAACTGGCATTTCCCTACACCAATAACATTGCAGAATACAAGGCTTTAACCATAGGTCTTAGAATTGTAGTGCAGTGGAGCATTATAGCTCTTAGAGTATACAAAGACTCCAAATTGATAATCAATCAAGTGAATGATGAATACCAGACCAAGGATGACAAGCTCACTCCATACAAAAGATTGGTGGAGACTCTCAAAGAATCCTTCATTGAAATTGCATTTGAACAAATACCTAGAGCCAACAACAGAGCAGAAAACGCCATGGCAACAATTGGGTCCCTACTAGACATCCCCAACAATGTTCCAAAATATGAATTCCTAATAGAGCAACTTCTCATTCCCGCATTCGAGGTACCAGAATTAGAATTCTTGTGTGAAATCATTGGTCTCAGTTATCCTTGGTACCATGATATTTATACATACCTTTGAATAGGAGTCATACCCACTGACTTACCATCAAATCTAAAATGAACTTTTGTAAAAAAGGAATCCAGATTCATCATCTTAGGAGATACTCTATATTGTAGGAGCATAGAAGGAACCCTACTACGCTGCTTAAACATTGAGGAGGCATTAACTACTCTAACTGAAGTACATAATGGTATCCGTGGGTCACACTCGAGTTGAATGACCATAGCCAAGAAACTGCTGAGGATGGGGTATTATTGGCTTGGAATGGAACGAGAAGCACATGACTATGCTAGAAGGTGTCTACAATGTTAGCAACATGGAGACCTCATCCATGCTCCAGCTCAAGAGCTTCATCCTATTGTCACACCATGGCCCTTTTCATAGTGGGGACCTGATCTCATTGGCAAAATCATGCCCACTTCATCTAATGACCACAAATTCATCATAACTACAATAGAGTACTTTACTAAGTGGGTGGAGGCCATACCCATGATGTATATAACTAGGAAGTAGTTTTCAAAGTTCATCCTGAACTATCTCATATGCCGCTATGGTGTTCCATAAGCCATTATCTCAGATAATGGGACACCATTCAAAAATTAGGAGGTCCATGACTTATGCGAGAAATTCAAAATCCCAACATCGCTTCTCCACCCATACTATCCCCAAGGAAACAAACAAGTAGAGGCTACAAATAAAACCATCCTCAAAATCCTTAAGAAAATAGTCAATGACGCAGGTTGTGATTGGCATCTGCAGCTTAATCCCGCCCTCTAGGCTTATCGAACCAACACCCGCACACCCACTAGCGCCACCCCTTCTCACGGTCTACGAATCGAGCAATACTATACTCCATTGATATCGAGCTCAATCACTAAGGATATCAGCATAAAGAGCACCATCTGAGATGAGAAAATTATCGATATCAAAAAGTACATATTTTGGAGCTACTAGATGAGTGGCCGGATAGATGCTTTTGAATCATTTAAGTCTGTCGAGAATAGATTTCTTGAGGCATACGTAAGAAAAATCCAAAGAAGGACTTTCCATGTCAGAGAACTGGTGTTAAAAGAGAATAAGAAGAATGTCCCAAACCCAAGCAGCAAAGGAAAGTTTGAACCTAATTGGTTGGGACCTTTCGTCATCACAACAAGTTACAAGTTAGGGGCATATTAGCTATCAACACCAAGGGGAACCTCTGCAAGATCCCATGAATAGCACTCATCTCAAAAAAATTTATGCCTAAATCTTTTAAGTTATAGAACCAAAAAATCCAAAAAATTAGAAAATGTCCTAAAAAATTGGTTACTTTGGCAAAAACTTGGCAAACAGGCGTCTTGGTGACAACAAAAAAATATGAAAAGAAAAAAATCTAAAAAAATAAAAAAAAGGATCAAAAATAGTAAAGAGAAAAATGCGTCCTCTAGTGAAAACTGCGCCCGGTGGCACTTTGGACAAATTACCTTGTGGTGAAAACCTGGCAAACAAGTTCCTTGCATGAAATAAGCACTTTCCATCCACCCGGGGATCTTCTGACTTGTGCATCATCCATCCATTAAGCTTCCATCATCCATCGCATTCAAGTCTCTATCCATCACTCATCCACTTGCATCTGCACCATAGCTTGGTCTTGTTTTCGTATCATGATCCCTCCTAGTACTACTCGGCCCATCCTCGAGGTCAATTTGTCCTTCCTTTATCAAAGTAGTCTATTGCATCGCCTTTGGGGAACTGTTCTTATGGATCAGTTCATGTATATTCTTAAACTCCTAAAGAATTAAAAATCAAAAATTAAAATCAAAATCCAAAAAATAAAAACATCAAAAAATCCAAAAACATCAAAACATATCAAAATCCCAAAAGCGGGTCAAAATTAGGTCAAAAAGTCAAACGAGTCATCTTGTCGAACTACGAGTCTTTGAGCCTTGTGGCGAGCGATGGAAACGAAAGGATTTGATCTTTGATCATCCCCAGAGACACATAGATCAGTCCTTTTAGAAGTCTGTCATAATAAGCCCGTCTATCATGTATATATCTTCATCGTATATCACTCAAATTTGATCACGGTCGAACTACATGGTCTCTGTGTATATAACGTAGGCAAGGATAATCTGTTGATCAGCCCCCGAGGCCCCTAGGATAGGTCTTTAGGTTAGTCTCTTGGTCAAAATCTCAGAAAACCCCAAAAAATTTGAAATTTTGAAAATCAAAACATTTGTAAAATCTTGAAAACTACCAAAAGCAACCTCAAAACATTTCAAATGATAAAAACATCCAAATATTTGAAAAATCCATCCATCTCATCTCTCTTGCACCCGCAATAAACACCGCTCATAATAAATTGATTGTCATCCTGAACCTTTGGTGAAACAATTAGAAACAAGTCTAGCAAGTTAAAAGTGAAAACTCAAAAACATCAAGTCTCAAGTCTAAGTCAGTACGTAAACAAGTTGGTCAACTCTTCGCATCGGTAGCCCATCATCCAATCAATCCCATTTCAAACATCTGATAACATCATGTCCTAGGATGAATCCTTCCTACAATGGGCATTATTTATCAGAAAGAACACTTTGGATAAATGAAATGACGTGCCGCCATCCACTAACATGTCCTAGGATGTATCCTTCCTAAAATGGGCATTATATTTTTGCAATAGTTTTGGTTCTTATCCTTAAAACCACATTTTCTTTTGGTTAGCAATATTGAAGAACATTAGCTTGTTTGTTTACTTTATCTTGGTCTTTTTTTTGACTTATCTCTTTGTGCTCATTCCAATAACCTCTCGATGATGTCCAAACAAAGGGATTTAGAGAGATAGGAATGGGGCAAATGCTCATTATCTTTTTTCTGTTGTGCTTGTTGGACGTTCTAGTAAAATAACTTGGCAAATACTTTCTTTGCTAGATATGTATAGAGGGTGTTTTGGACAACTTGTTAACTATTGCATTGATTGGTTGTACCTTTCTGTGTTTTGGTCTGAGATGTTTGAAACTACTAAAGTGCATCCTTGCAAGGTTTCTGTAAGTTCGGTGTGAACAAGAATACTCCTATCTATTTTTCAAGTCAAAGTCCATCACACTAAGTACCACGCCATCCTGGTCCTTTATACCTTGATGCATCATACTTATGCATGTTATCAAATATAAGGTAAGTGACCCTTTTAAAATCCCAATCCTTGATAAGCAAATCATCTATTTTTCATCATCATCATTTTCCATCATCATATCTCATAAAGTTGGCTTGTTGGATTCTCTTGTCATCATCTAATTTCTTCTTTTCTGCACTAACATCACACCATGAATAGTTAATCATCATCACCAGTGCATCCATCTTGCATCCACAAACCATCAACATTGTGCATATCATCTGACATGCATGTTCATCATCATAATATAGATCTATTAGTCTAAACATCTCATAAATCATATATTTGCATAAAACATCTATTGCACAATCATATAGGCATCATCACATCATCCATCTCACATGCATTTTATTATCATTTAAGTTGTTTAGGATAATATAGATTGGTTATTCTAAGCATCTTAAAATAATCTCATTTGCACCATCATAATAACCATCCATTTTGAACCTCTTTATCATGAGATCAACCCTCAAATCGAATCTCTTCACTCAATCTCTTGAGGGGGCAATGTACAAGTGTACTTTCTATTGGGGCATCCAAAAAAAAAAAATCAGAAAATTTTTGAATTTTGTTTGCGGAAAGTTTATTCTTTGAACCAACGTAGCAAGTACATTGCTTCAAAGAGGGGAAAAATGTAGACACGCAAAATATGCATACATTTCAATCCACTAATAACCTTCATTTAATCAAATCTAACAGTTCATCCTTCAATTAAATAAATCCACTTCATCATTACCTCATTTAAATAAATCAATCAAATCCTAACATTTCATCTTTCATAAATCATTTCATAGATTCATATTCCTCAAATTAATTAACCTTTATCTTGCATCATCCTTTAATTAAATAAACCAATCTTTATTTAATTAAATCTCAAAATTCATATTTCTCCCTCTTAATTTAAATAAATCAAAATATCCAAGTCAAATGGGTCAAAGCATCTTAATCATCATCTAAGTTAAGCTAATCCTAATTAAACTAATCTAACCACCCATCACATCCTCTGGCTTTTCCCACTTGCACCAATAAATCATTTTAATTCATTTATAAATTTATCATTTTCCCTCAACAAAGCATATTTTTGAGAATATTCCTCAAGTTTTATTATGAAGACAAGTTGACTTGTCCCTTCCAACATGGCAATAACTTCTCTCTTACATGTCCCCCACTCAACATTTAACTATCAATTTCAAATTTGAATCTCCCCTCTTTGGCACATTGGCCAAAACTTGCACATTCCTCAACCTATCACAATGTGACAAGTGGCTTCATCTCATTGGTCAAATCATTATCCCACATTACTCTATTTTGAGCTCTCTTCCAACTTGAAAATCTGTAAATTAAAGCTTCATTCTTCATCAAACCATCTACACTCTCATGCAAAGTTAATCTCTTAAACTGAGAACTAATTTTTCCCATCACCATTGCATTGCATTATTTGAGTTTTAGCAAGGATTGAGAAAGGGTCATTGGCACATTTGACACCAATCCAATATGGAATAGGTACTTGTCTTGTTTCTATACGTCTCTTTGATCTTCTTTGTTATTTGTTCGCATCTAAGGAGCATGCCATTGTTATTTCATAGAAACACTTGATAAATTTGAATGTAACTAACCCATGTTTGAGGTTTTAGAGTTTGTGAAGATTTTGAAGGGTGCTTCAGTTATCTTTCTTTTTTTCCCATAATCTCTTTAGGATCATATATAATTAATTAGTTGATGGAATGAACTGTCATAGAAACCATCAAGTCATTTTTAAAATTTTCATGGCTTCATGTATTGGGAACATATAATATCAATTTCTAATGAGAATTGGATACATATGCTTGCTAGATGTGACTCTTTGAACTATAGCTAGCTATCAATATATATCAAATAAGACCACTCTACTACTGGAATATCTTAGAATTGAATATGGAGCACCATTGAATCCTTCAACTCTAATGTATATGTAAAATTCCCATCTCAACAATTTGTTTTAAATTCAGTTCACATCACAACTAGCAACTTAACCAACCAAGTAGCTTTCATTTATATTTGAAGTGTTAATTTCAAAGGTTCTTCAATCATCATTGTGATAAGAATTGTACATCACAACTTATATGCTTACACTCAAAAGTGTTAAGATCATATTGCTAGTATCAATCCTATGCTAGACCTAATCCTCAAGGGTTCATGATGACCCTACCTATGTATCCCCTCATGGGAATGAGAGGCTTTGTACTATGTTCCGAAAAGGCAGAGGAATTTCAATCTCTCCTCTTGTATGAGATCTATGATATTTCCTTTAACCCATAACTATTAATTAAGTACATGTAAGCTATCAACTTGGTCAGTTATAATATAATGATAATAACTTGTCATCAAGTGTTTGGTCCATACCAAAAATTACAAAACATTAGTGTATAGACATTCAAAAGATTCACAAGGGGTCATTCATGCAATAATTTAAAATATCACACATTGACTATCATATGAGCATATCTACACATACACAAGTTGAGTACCTCATACACATCACACATACAACAGTGACTAGACCTTACAAATATCACAAAGACAATGTTTATTAGCTCATATATACATCATAATTACAACTATGACTATCTCATTTGTGCATCTCAAATACACTAGTGACTGGCTCATATGCATATCACAATTATATTAGTGAGTAGCTCTTGCATACATCACCAATATATAATGACTAGCTCCAACACATATCATATATAGTGACTAGTTCCAACATACATCACAAATACACACTAGGGTAAGTGCACCAAGATGGTTCCTAAAAAGGGGGGTTAATTGGCCACTTTTTTTTTTTTCTGAAATTAGGAAATGCTGACCTTGGGCGTGGAAGTGAGGATAGTTACACTCAAAATTTTGAGATGGAACAAAAAAAAGGATCGAAGTGCTCCAAGTCTACTTTCTAAACTACTAATTTATTTTGAAAATGGTTGAGATTAAGGGATTCAAAAGAGGGATGTACACAAATTAGTGTTGTTTTTGTCAGAAAAACACAACATAGCAACCTTTGTAAGGATCCTCGCCGAGTATTGGTGAAACTTTTAGGCATTTTAAAATCACTACGGCTTGTTAGCTAATAGCATCTAGCTTGATGCACACAATTTTATGATAATTTTTTAATGAATATTTGATTTTTAACTAATTTCTAAGTGGCACTTCTATAAAAAAGTAGCAGAATTTTGGCTACAGTTCTCGGTTTAAGTAAATTTTGAATCAAAGAGAGATTTTAAATTTTTATTTTTTTAAATTTGTAGAATGGAGTCTAGTTTCTAAAAATGTAATTTATTTGAAATTTCATGACCTACAATTTATAAATAAAAAAAAAACCAAACACTGCTTTTTGACAAAAAAATAGACATACAAACAAAATAAATTATGGATGAAAGGCCTAACATTGTCAAAAAGTGAAAAAAATTATATTGTTGGAAAGCTAAGACAAAACTTAACATTACCCATGTGTTTGATTTTGTCGATATTGAACCAAATGCAATCTTGACAGTGAGCATGAACTTGATTATGTGAAAAATAGTAGAATTTGCAAAAAAAACATCTTTGGTCATTGGGAATGCCCTCCAAGCCTTTGGGTTGGTATTCCAAGGAAAATACCAAAGCTAAGGCTTGAGGATTCCCAAAGAAAAATAAAACGCGCTTGTGTTATTTACTAGTTTTCACTTTTTCCTTCTCCGTGTAACAAATAACATGCTCACGTTATTTATTCCTTTAGTTAAATGCCAACTTTTTGAATGTTTGTTCATATGTTTATATGTATATGTACGTTGGTGTGTCATGTATGTATGTATGTATGCATGCATGTATGTATGCCTATATGTATGTATTTATGCTTATGGGAGAGAGGGCGAGAGAGGGTGGGAGTGGGAGAGTGTGTGGGAGGGTGGGAGAGTGTGGGTGGGTGGGAGAGTGTGAGAGAGGGTGGGAGACGGTGGTAGAGAGTGGGAGAGAGAGTGGGAGAGA
>VDFB02218090.1:0-14294 GCA_007258455.2 Sequoia sempervirens | reverse complement strand
GTAAAGAGAACCACTCTAATATTCTTTTAATTAATGAAATACTTGTAACAATAATAATAAAACATATCAGTTTAACATTTCTTTGTTATTGTAGCAGACCCCCCTTGTAGCGGCATCCACGTCGTGAGTAGATGACTAGGCATACATTAAGATCATGAGCAGAAATAAACAACTAAAGGGGGACATGATTTAGAAAATGATGTTCATGATTTTTAGTTTTAAAATAAACAAAAAAGTGATTGTAATCATATCATGACAAACTAATATTTCTTGATAATATGTAAAACTGAAAGAATGAATGTTATATGTTAATGAATGAATGTGAATATGTTAATTAATGAATGTTATATGTTAATAAATGAATGTTATATGTTATTAATGGATGAATCAATGATTAATGTTATATGATTGGGTATGGGGAATTGAGAATGATGCGAGGGGGGGAGGGGCCAAATGAGCTTCCACTATCATGTGGTTGGCCTTGTTAAGTAGAGAATATTAAACTATTCTCAAAACAAAGAGAAGCTCAATAAGGTAATTCACTTTTCAATATAAGGAATGCATCATTTGAAGCATCAAACCAATATGCAAAGATGAAAGAAAGTGCTAACTTTTCACTATGGTGGCAGAAAATGATTCTTTATACCCTGAATCCATGCTCTGCATCATAATTTGAAGTTGTTTCCATTCCAATGTTTTGAGTTTAGTTTGTTTGTATGGCTTGTATGAATACCACATTGTGTTGTGTGTGGATTTGGTTTCAAAGCATTTTCTTCTATTTTTAGTGGTGATATAACTCTAAAATTTGACTTTTTTGCATAAAAGGTTAGTGGAAAAATTGACAGCTCTGAAGGGTTTAGAGGCTCGATCGAGATAGATACACAGATATTTGGATCTTATTGTTGATGGGAGGCTTCGACTTCAACCATGAAATTTTGTACCATTTAAGTGTATGCAAAAATTCTCTACTTACATTCATTCTTGATCATAAATGTTCTAAATGATATTAATGTTTCAAACTCTAAGACTCAAGCTTTCATTGTTATAATGATGAAAATGTTATACTTTGCTATACATTCAAGAATTCTCTTGCCACCTACCCTTTTCTCTCTCCCCCATCCTTTTAAGAATTTTCTTTGTCATAAAAGATTCACATTTCTGTCTCATTTACACAAATTTATCTAAAGCTCTAGGAGTGAATAAAGATATGTAAAAGATGATGGATTATGTCTAAACAACTTTCCATCTTATAGCTAATTAAATCCTTAATATTTGAATAGTTTAGAGCTCGAATAATGCTTGTATATGCATGTGTAGCAATAAGGGAGCATTGATATTTTTTGGCATTGCATTAAGGAAATTGTTTTCTCTTATACCTACCCTCGGCTAGACATGGAGGTATATAATATTGGTTTCTAGATTTTTTCTGTAAGTAGTTAATTTCACAGAGGAAGACTAAAATCTTCTTAATGTCTTGTGTCAGGTGTGAAAGCATATGAATCACTTGCTAAAGGCACCATTTTGTATTCATCCAAAACTGGTTTGTTCTTTTTTTTATGTTTCTTGCATGTGTTTTTTTTAGGCTCTAGAGATGTAGCTCGGCTCTTTCCTTTGCACTTTTCATCTATTTTGATGATTACAGTAGATTGTCCTCATAATTTTTCATGTAGATCTATTTGTAACCTTATTTTCTACCAATCAATTTGTAAACTAGTCACATATTAAGGACCATTTCAATTAACTTGTAATCATCCATTACTTCATATGTTGTAGGTTGTGTCCTGTGTGCCAATAAACTCCGATGATTATGAACTTTAATCCCATGAAGTACCCACTCTTTCTCAAGTAAAAGTCTTACCTTATTTTATAGTAATTTAAATGGTTAATTGAAGGTGATTCTTTAGATCTGAGATAGTTGAACCCTGGATTAAACTATTGTATTAGATGGGCAGTATAATGATAAAACTGAGGTCCATTGAACACAAGTCATCTTGACACTGCTCAACATTTTCCCTACACATTTTCTCTTCAATCCAGATGTTTCTTAACTCCTTCCCTTGTTATCCCTTGGTTGTTCTCAAGTGTAATGTTTTTTCTATGCATCTTGCAGTCTGTATGTATGATCAGTCATCTCTTATGAAGCATGGATAACCTTTCATGGAATTGTTGTTGTGATTAGACAATTGCCATTGTAAGAATAATCATTTAATTTGTATGGAAGTAAGTCTTTTTCATATTATTTGACTTGGTATTGTAAACTTGTCTTTGTAGGATTCTCTAGGGGGGAACAACAGAACTGTGATGATAGGTAGAGTTGTACAACACCATAAATCATTTGACATTATCAATATATTGCTTATAGAATACTCTATGCAAGTAAAATGGAATGTGCAATAACAATTGGTCTCGAATTCAAATCTGAATATAGGTACATTACACAAGAAGATGGTATCTATTCTATGATTTAAAGAACCCCAAAATAAAAAAAATTAATAGGTTCCATCTGTTTACTTGCTCTTAGAAACTTGTTTAATCGGCAAGACCCTCAAAATGTCTTGCTGATAACCAGCAATGTTCAAAACTCCTGAAGAAGTCAAATCGGTGTGACATTGGATATGTCTCGCCAACGAAAGTCATCAGCAAGACATGGACTATCAGAGTTAGTTTTCTATCCTGTGTCGATGATTGATCTCTCACCAATGGGTTCGCTATGGTGGTCATCGCCAAGAGTCTCGTGGATGACATGGTGTAGGTTCATTTAAAACCTAAAGAGGTTAGGATCAATGTGACATTGATTTGTCTTGCCGATGCAGTCACCGCAAGACATGGACTATTAGAGTGAGCTTTCATCCCTGCTTCGAAGGATTGACCTCTCATCGATGGGTCAATTCATTGTGGTCATCACCAAGAGCTCCTAATGATGACATGGTGTAGGTCTATTTCTAAACTCTGAAGAGGTTGTGGGATTGGTGTGACATTGACCGGCTTCGCTCTATGGAAAGCCGCTGGCGCGACATGGACTATCGTAGTGAGTTTTCATCTTGTGCCACGATTGATCTCTCACCGATGGGTTGGCTACGGTGTGCATCACGAAGAGTCTCCGAAATGGCATGGTGTAGGTCTATTTAAAACTCCTAAAGAGGTCAAATCGGTGTGACATTGGATCTGTCTTGCCGATGGAAGTCATCAACAAGACATGGACTATCAGAGTGAGTTTCCTATCCTATTCCGATGATTGATCTCTCACCAATGGGTTGGCTTCGATGGTCATCGCCAAGAGTCTCCGCAATGACATGGTGTAGGTCTATTTAAAACTTCTGCAGAGGTCATATTGGTGTGACATTGGATCTATCTTGCCGACGGAAGTCATCGACAAGATATGGACTATCAGAGTGATTTTTCTATCCTGTGCTGATGATTGATCTCTCGCCGATGGGTTGGCTTCAGTGGTCATTTCCAAGAGTCTCTACGATGGTACATTTCAACGAAATTTTTTTTAAAAAAAAATTGCATTGTTTCATCACAATTTTGACGAAGGAAATCGACGAATCACTGAAAAGGTCTAACAAAGTTGCTATAGCTATGACAAATGCTTCATTGTAACTACTTGCCCATTTCGTTGAAATGGTGAAAAACTTCTGGTGTTGTTTCGACACTTTGGAAGAGCCATTGCAATTGTGTTTTGGTTATAATTCATCGGTGGATACACGGAGTTGTCATCGATATTCTGATGAACAACAGAGCCATTTTATGATGTTGACTATCGAAAAATCTAGGCCGCTATTTCGACATTTAATTCTTTGTCTAAATTTTGACAAAAAATTGGTGATGAAAATTATTTCATTAGTTTGTCTATTGTCTGACAAAGGTTTGTCGCAAGACTAATGAACATTTTTTGAAAAATGAAGTCAAATTCAGTAGTGTGTTAAGCAAAGAACAATTCTTGGATAGGGCATACATTATTAGTAACCACCTGCATCAGTTGCTGACATTTTTTACCCTCAACAAGTTCTTCTATATGTCCCCATACTTGATATATACCATCACCAACACTAGACCATGGCCTGGATTAAGACCAAGTGATTTACCTCTAGAGAAAGTGCCTATTTATGATTATTTTGATAAGTTGTAGCTTCATAAGAGCTTTCAATAGTTCAGGAGAGTGATAGACACTTTCACTATGAGGATGGTCAGGGAGTTACAGGGATGTCCTACAATGCATTTATCACCTGAAGCAATGCAATTTGTTGACTTCTATGGCAGTCATTTCATTGAATTTCAAAGATTCTCTTATATAAGGGTTGGTGGATATGTTGGATTCCCTATCAAATTGCCCAAATACCTTGAGGATAAGTGGGTGATCATCAAAGTAAGTAGGCAGTTGGCTGATGTAAACAGATTGTGTCAAGGCAGGAAAAGATTGACAGTTTGCTTTCCTTTTGATTTTGGCTTTTACAATTGTCAATCAATGTCTGATGCCCTAAATATTGAAAAGGAACTTTCTAAGTATAATATGCTTTCGTATGAGTAGCGTGTTCCTTTTGATTTAAAATATTATATTAAAAATAATCTAAAATTAAGCCCTAATTTTTATCACTAGCCTAGCCTTGAAGATTATTGGGTTGATTGTTTTGATGAATATGAAGTCAATAAAAGGAGCTGGATAATATTGACAGTGGAATAGATAATCATCTATCCTTTAAACTGGGATCTACAGGGCATTATGGAAGATGGGTCTAACATGGTAGACCCAGTGTATACTGAGTTGATAGAAAACTGGCCTATCCCTGCCATGGATTGGAGTGGTAGAGAGAAATAATCCATTGAGGTAAGAACAACCAATGTCTTGACTAGAACATGAGAGTTGGTGACCAAGAAAAGAATGGAACAGTCTCATCCCCACACTAGGTCTAAAGAGTCATGACTTGCTGAGGGAACTTCTCAAGCTTCTGCAAGCAGACAATCAGGCAGTGGTACTTCCCAGTCATTACTGTAGACACATAAAAATGGCCTAGACTGGCAAACCATATTTTTCTGTCTTATCATATTTCATCTATAGTCCAAATTCAACTATTAATTAAATAATTCATAGTTATTTAATTAATTCATGTCTTTTATTCCTCTTGATTATTTAAATAAATAATTTTTTATTTATTTATTTAAAAGCGTCACTAATTATCTAATGTCTCTTAATTAAATAAATTTCTTAATTTATTTAATTATCCTTGTCCATTATTTCCTCCTGATTATTTAAATAAATAAGTTTTATTTATTGAATACGTCATTAATATCTCATGTCCTCTTATAATTAAATAAATTCTTTAATTTATTTAATTATCTTCCACCATCGCTTTTTCTGATTTTAAATAAAGATATTTATTTAAAATTGTCCACTTCCTATCTCTTGGCTTTTTCTAATTGAAATAAAATCATTTATTTAAATTATCCCACTTTCTAATTTTCCCACTTTTTAGTAAATGATTAAAGATTTTAATTATTTACTGTAACATGATTTTTCTTCCTTTTTGAGTTAAATTTATTTTTAATTCAAAATAATCTTTTTCCTTCAAAAAAATCAAATAACTTTTATTTGATTCCTGATTTTTCAAATCCACTTTTTAGTTCAACTCTTATCTTCTTGATTTTTCGAATCTCACAGATTATCTTCTTGATTTTCAAAAAAAAATATTTTTCTAATTAATTATTTCATTTATTCTCCACTGCCGATTCGAGTCTCTCAAATGACATCTCGACCAGTCGTTTAAGGATTTTTCCCTAACACTGATTAGGGATTATCAGATTAGATCTTGTCCTCTGATTTTAGGTCTCTGTCGAAAGTCGATCTCATCTGTCCATTCAAAATAGCATTTTCTATAAAAAACTATTTTGCTCACATTTTTGGACATGCACATAGATTACATTATTCTGACGCATTTATACTTAGATCTATTTTACATTTTGAGTCAATATTGTCATAGGCATAGATATAGGCATTTGTTTTATAAATCCTTCAAAGTTTGTGTAGGACTTAGGCTTTTATTTTCAGGTTGCTCGCACGTTGAATCTGAGGGCAACACGTCAACCAACAAGTTAGAAGGTGCTACAAAGATGAATCATGGAGGCTTTGGCAATTAAATGGTATAATCATTTTATTTATATTCGCTTTCATTGTACTTTGTAGTTTCTTTGGGTTTATGCTTACATGCTTTCAATTCATTTGATAAACTAATCCTAAATTTACTCGTAGATACATTTGGTGAACACGACGTGAATCTTACAATTTTTTTAGAGAAATTGGTTTGTTTTTTCTGTTTTGTAGGTTACAACCAAAAATTCATACGAAATCCTGTCATCTTCTTTTGAGCACAGAAAAATGGGCACATAGAATCTTTAAAAATGATTATTTGGGTTTTGTAGGCCTTGTTCTTATATTTCCGAAACTTCAAACGGTTTAAAATTTTGTTAAGTTTTGAGAAAGTTATGACTGTTTTAGTATTTGTTGTTTTTTTAATCTAGCTTTTAAAACCCGCGTTTTCTTTTACCTATAACATTTTTTTTGTGCAGAATCTTGGAAAAATATTTTCTAGGTTTCGAAGGTTTGATTTTCAGCATTCCATGGATTCAAACGATTTAAAATTTCGTTAAGTTTTGAGAAAGTTATCGCTATTTTAATTTGTTGTTGTCATTAAACTTTTCTTTACAGTTACTAATCTCCTATTTTTAGCATGTGGCACAGGTTGGAGGGAGTCTAAAAAAATTGTTTCTATAGAAACAAAAATTGAGTTTTTTCATTTCTTTAGGCATAATCAATTTTGTTTTCTTTCAACAACAAATTGCATTTACGCTCATGAGGATAAAATGAACCACAATTTGCATGTCACTCATTTGGTCTTAAAATGAACAAATTGCATTTACACTCATGAGGATAAAATGAACCACAATTTTCATGTCACTCATTTGGTCTTAAAATGAATAACAAATTGCATATTTCATTCATGTGGGTTAAAACGAACAACAAATCTACATGAATCACTCACCTAAAATTTACAATTACAACTTGCATTTTCATGTCATTGGGCTAAAATGAACACAAGCATGCATTGAAACTCATATGGTTAAAATGAACTTGCATTCTCACGACATGAGTTTAAAATTAACTTTGTTTTTCATATTTCAAATTAAAATTTTAAAAAGAACAAAGTGTCTTGTGTGTCCTCACATTATCATTTGGTAATCAAAATTTTGTCACCCTGATGCAATAATCAAAGTATCCTCTCCCCTTGCGCATTCATGCGATCCTAGGTGTAAGAGAAATGGTTATTGCCTCTAAAACTTGGGTATGTTCTGGTGGGAAAAAGTACTCACCCGAGGACGACTCAGACCGGTAGCACCCTGAACCCGAGGGACTTCCATCCAGTATACAAAAGTGGATTCTTGGGGAAAACCCAAGAATCACGCGTATGGTTCCGACGAGATGGATCTGAAAGGGAACTCTCACCGCATGGATCATGCCTTACGAACAAAATGCCCGTACTAAACACCTATTGTTTTAGAGGCCAACAATTTTTCAGTCATTGCTTGGTATAGTGCAAGGTACAGTATCATGCCTGAAGACACTCACTACTAATCCCCTTTAGTAGAGATAGTAGTTATTGGGAAGTCACTACCCAAGAATTCAAAGTTGGTGTGCTCGAATGATGTTAATGAGCCGTGGAGGGGAGCCAATGCCACCAAAATTCTAAGCTATTCGCTCTCAAGAAGGAAAGGTGTTTAGCACCAATTCGGGGTATATCGATGGGCTATATCAAGTATACAAACCCTTGGCCTATTGGCCTATTAGGATCGTGCTTGTCTCAAATGTGTTTGTAGACACCAAAATATCATGCTTGCCAAGTGTTTGTTGGTTACTCAAACAAAACAAACACTCTAACATCTCAGAATAGACAGTCAAACTTTCAACAGTTCAGATTTTTAACTACAACAGTAGAAAATTGACTTTTTAACATCCTGAGATGCATCTGTCAAATTGCATTCACTCTGTCGCACCGCATTCGCCAGACTTCGCAACACATCTGCTTTGACAAATCATATTTGATGCTTCAAACACTACAATCGACCTTTTGCAACGCATCTGTCACATCTTGAGACACATCTGTTTGTCATAATAAAATCCCTATTAGAACCCGAGCCTAGACAATCTGACTCTTGCAACACATTTGCATTCTCGAAACAAAATTGATACTTTAAACAACACATCTGACAAATTGCAACGCAATTGACACCTGAAATGCCTCAATTTCTTGTGACCTTAGTAAACATTCTCACTATCAAAAAACCTAAGGCTAAACAATTGCAAACATATTCCAGACATCTTTGTCTACAGTCTTTGTCAACAACCAGGTCATCCAGCATTGCACCTTAGAGTTCCCTTGGCCCTTGCATTCAAAATTTTGCACTTTAGTCATTTGTCATTCATTTTGGTCATCATTATCACTTTGCATTTAACAAAATCATGACTTCCACCACCTGGTCTTCCCTTCAAAAAAATATTGATAGGCTTGCTAGTAAAGTTGAATACCAGTTACTCTGTAGAGGTCAATACCAACAAGCCATCGACTTTAAGAGACAATTCCTCCAAACTAAAAATCAATGTCTTTCGTACCAACAATCCATGAGTCCTAGTCCTCCGTCCGTCTACCCTCACTACCAAAAGTTACTTAACACCATCCATGGCATTAGTCCACAACAAACATCCATTAATCACCCTTATCCTAACTTTGACAAGGGAAACCAACTGTCCACTAGTCCATTTCAAGTCTCTATGTCATATGCTAGTCCTTCACCTATTAATCCCATCCAAGTCTACATGCCTTATCAACCATCTACCAACTCATGTCACGTCCCCACATCATACCATATTGATCTGGTCCAAGTCTCCATGTCCCATTTTAGTCAACCTTACACCAATCTAGTCCAAGTCTCCATGTCATATCCTATGTCGTCACCAACTAGTCCAATACAAGTCTCCATTCCCTATCCTAGTCCTTCACATACTAGTCCCGTCCAAGTCTCCATGTCCTATCCTAGTCCCTCACATACTAGTCCAGTCCAAGTCCCCATGTCTTATCCTAGTCCTTCATCCATTAATCCTTTTGAAGTCACTACCTCACAAGCCACGTTTAATCATAAAAATTATATCATAGTCCAAAGTCAAATCCCATTGTCTAAACTTGAGGATACATGTCAAAATGAAAGCCCAAAGCATGACATTATAACGTCACCCTCATGTCAAGAACAAGGTAGTCCATCCCATGATGTTATCTTTCAGTCCATCCAAGAAGTCCTTCGAGACAATCATGACATCCAAAATACACCTATCCTTAACAATAATTCTATTTTCGATTATATCATCCATGGCAACCCCATCTTTGACCAAGACCCTACCATTGACCAAGAATTCCAAATCCATGACAACCCCATCTTTGACCAAGACCCTACCATTGACCAAGAAATCCAAAACGATCCACTCCTTGACCTTTACACCATTTATGATCAAACACTTGACGACCCTATTCAGACCCCAACTATCGACACTTTCCAAGATGATACACTTGCCTCCATTGGACCCATAGATGATCTTCCTCCAGAAAAAGATTCTTCCACTATGGACGTATTTGCAAATGATGAAGCTATAGCTAACTTCATGGGACTATATGATAATGACCATCAAGACAATTTTGACATTGACTTGGAATCACCAATAGAATCAACTGAACCTGACATGTCACAAGATTAGACCAAAGATATCAGTCATAAATATGTCCAACATGACAATAAAGCTAAGACACTTTATCAACTAGGGTCATCTTTCTTTATCAGAGCAGGCTTTCTCACAGATGAGAACATTACAAGTGACAGTGTCCACATATACCATGATGGGTTAGCATCTTGCTTTCAAAACAAAAAATACCCCATCACAAATAGAATCTGTCAAAGCATGCATTATCAAAGAAAAGGACTAGGCATACATGAGCAAGGCATTCAAGAACCAATACAGCTTCAGGAAAATTATAGACATCAAGGTCTTGGCTATTCCTCAGACAATAAATCTAATGATGTTAGTGGTACCTCCTCGATATTGGGGGCAACCTTGTCAAATACAAACATCAAAATAAAGTCCATGAGAAATCCTTGTCATAAGGTTGTTGCCATCACCCCTTCCACCCACACCATAAACCGTCATTCTCAACATCTTAAACCTTCCCTTTGGAACCAACAAAGACAAAAGTCATACAAATCAAAAGATCAAAATCAAAAGTCAAAGGCCATTAAATCAAATAAAAAGACAAGTGGACAAATGAAATTAAATTAGATCACAAAGACAAGTGGATCAAACAAAGACAATATTCCAAATACAAAAGTTAATCAATATGTGGAGCCAGAAGACAAGAGGACTCCCACATATAATAAATGTCCACCTCCTTCAAAATGGCCATCAAACAAGGCATCTAAAAGTGTTGGTTCCAAACGCCATCCCTCCAAAATTTGTCATCCACCATACCAAGTTTGGAAAATAAAAAGTGATTCATCCAAACGTCCAAACAACCTTTCCATGTCTACCATCATTTGTTATAATCCTACATCTCGTCTAAAGTCCAAAAATCCCACGTCACACATCTATCCCATTTTGGCAGTAACTCTTTACCGTAAGGACTCTCATGGCACTCTATCGCAATGTGTGTATTCTAATAAGGCCAACTCTAGTATTAGAAAGGATCATAATGACATCGATTAGTTGTATGCAAGCACTATGATCCTGACAAGACAACTCCTTCAGCAAGGTCATTATTGGCATATCATGGCACCAGTCTCTACATCAGCACCGTCAATAGCTTCAGAATAGTCAGTGGTTATCTAAAGCATCTAGGCTATCCACAAAATCAAAAATACAAAAAAAATTGAAAAATGTAAAACATCGTCACCTTGATGAAAACCTAGCAAACAGGCGTCTTGGTGACACCAAAAAAATAAAAAATTCAATAAAATAGTAAACAGAAAAATTTCATCCAATGGTGAAAACCTGGCAAACAGGTGCCCTGGATAAGTACCATGATGAAAACCTAGCAAACATGCATCATGTGTAAAATAAATCATCTATGTGGACTCTTACACTTGGGGGCAAGTCGTCTCATATCCTAGGCCTTCCTCTTGACATTGGCATCTAACCATTTAATCCATATCATTCCCACCTATCTTGGTCTTGACATAAAACTGACACACATAAATCATGCTTTGGGAAAACTTTTGACATGCCTATCCTTTGGTCATACATTATCTATGAAATTTCATTTCATTGATGACCTAACCTCATTATCCTTATGTGACATAGTCCTTGAAAATCATATGACAATTCCTTTAGTCTCATGTCCCCCATCCTTTACCAAGACCACCTCTCACCCTTTCATGTAGGTCACCTATCTTGGTTTTCTCTTGTCAAATGGTCTAAGGATACTCCAACATCCCATCTAGTCCTAACCAAGTCATTCCAAATGCATTGAGCACATCATACAACACATTACTTGACTTTGTTCCTGGCTTGGCTACAAACCTCGATACTTTTGTCACATTATTGTCGTCCTCACATTATTTCAGGATGAGTCCTTCCCATGTCAAACAACATTTTCATCACTTGTCAATTGGTATTCAACTTCACTAGGGGCACAATCAAGTTTTTCCTTGGATTCTCATGTGTAGGCATCAGTCACATGTATTTGTCATTATCATCATAAAAATTCGTAAAAAAGACAAAAACATTGTAAAAAGTCCTAAAAAAAAAAAAAAAGACCAAAAACATTGCAAAATGTCCTAAAAGATAAAAACATTGCAAATGTCATAAAAAGATAAAAACATCACAAAACATCGAAAGACCTAAAAATTGAAAAAATATCTGAAGAAAAACCACAACAAACATCAAACTCCTCGAAAATACAAAAATAGAGTCATTCCTTGTCAAGTCAGTGTCAGTCTTTTCATTTGTCAAGAAACTACATTGTCTCTGCGCATTTACTCGTAGGCAAGACTCATTTTAGTCCTCGAGACATTAGGTCGAGTCCTTTAGGTTTGTCAAAATAAAATCATGGCACAATCTTTGGTCATCAAGACAAAGTCATTGGTCATATCGAACTCACGAGGTCTTTAAGTGTATGGCGTGAAACCCAGGCCATCTGGGTGATGAGCCCACGGTAGCGCTAGGTCGATCCATTAGGGTTCATGGCATCCACACCTAGCCACCCGTAATAAAGGTCTTCAGGAACAAAGTCCAGTATTTAAATGGATAAACTCCTAAAAAAAAATTATAGTGATTATTTATTCTAGTATGACAATCTCCTTCGGCTATGTCAATCATATCATCATGACAATATCAACATATGGTCAGCACAAGTCAGCTTCAGTCAAAATGAGTCAACTCTTGGTTAGCCTTTAGATGTGTCATCTAAGATAACCCTATCATTCATGCCCCAGGATGTGTCGCTTCTTAAGCCATCGTCAACTGTCATTGACATTTTGAGGATCCTCTTGACAGGATCACTCCTCTTGACATCGGTATTTTCAAGTGTGTCCTTCGAAGAACCAACTCTGTCATTTATGCCTTAGGATGTGTCCTTCCTAGGCATCATCATCATTTCAAGGGACCCCTCTTGACATTTAGGGATCAATCCTCTTGACGTCAACATTATTCAAGATGTGTCCTTCCTGAATTTGATAATTTTTGACATTTTTCATCTTGGTATCATCAAAACTTTGACTCTGGCATCTCATCATCATCAAACCTGACATCTTGACATCAGAACAATGAATATCCAGACACACTTGGCAAACACTTGGCACTTGTCTTTTGGATTTTTATCATGTTATTAGCTTTTCAGCAAGATCACAATAACAGGATTTAGAGAAGTAGCGACGTATCATAACGATTGAAATGCATGATTACTAGTTTCTCAGCGAGGTCCTAATTCTAGGATTTAGAAAAACAATGACGTATCATGATAATGGATTTATTTTTGTATTCTAGCAATCATGCTGCTAGTTTCTCAAGGATGTCCTGGGAACAAGATTTAGAGAAGCAACAACATTTCATGAATTGTCCTTTTGGTCTTTTTCTGCTTATGGTTGATTATGAGAAAAGACTAGGGCAATCACACTCTTAGTTTGAGTCATGATCATCCTTGTCTGTGACTGCTTGTCTTATGTGATGGTATGACCTTGCACACCTTGATTTATATCATATCACGATGTTTGCTGGCCATTACAACAATCTGCCCAATGATGATTAAGAGCAATAAATATTAAAGTCCTACGGTAAGGTTTTGAAGGATTTGGTCTAGGAACTAACATGCATCTTCTTTAGTCTTGTCATCTTCTCTCACCCATCTCATATAGGCATTGCATCCATATCATCATCCATATCTTTTGCACTAACATTTCTTTGTGTCTACATAATCTAGTCAATTTTGAGAGCACACCCCTATTCTTGGAACCCGTTTGTCCTCTCGAGGGGGCATACCGCTACCTCCCTCATCATTCTTCCTTATCCTATTTTGCACTGGGGCATATTTTTGACTTATTTTCTTTGTCACAATGCAACATGCTACATTATGACAAAGATGGGCAAAATGTAGACACATAAAAATGGCCTAGACTGGCAAACCATATTTTTATGTCTTATCATATTTTGTCTATAGTCCAAATTCAACTATTAATTAAATAATTCATAGTTATTTAATTAATTCATGTCTTTTATTCCTCTTGATTATTTAAATAAATAAGTTTTATATATTTATTTTAAAGCGTCACTAATTATCTAAAGTCTCATAATTAAATAAATCTCTTAATTTATTTAATTATCCTTGTCCATTATTCCCTCGTGATTATTTAAATAAATAAGTTTTATTTATTGAATGCGTCATTAATATCTCATGACCTCTTATAATTAAATAAATTCTTTAATTTATTTAATTATCTTCCACCATTGCTTTTTCTGATTTTAAATAAAGATATTTATTTAAAATTGTCCACTTCCTATCTCTTGGCTTTTTCTAATTTAAATAAAATCATTTATTTAAATTATTCCACTTTCTAATTTTCTCGCTTTTTAGTAAATGATTAAAGATTTTAATTATTTACTGTCACATAATTTTTTCTCCTTTTTGAGCTAAATTTGTTTTTAATTCAAAATAATCTTTTTCCTTCAAAAAAATCAAATAACTTTTATTTGATTCTTGATTTTCCAAATC
>VDFB02218087.1:0-13265 GCA_007258455.2 Sequoia sempervirens | reverse complement strand
AAGTGAGGTTAATTCATGTTGAGGGAATGTAATATCTAACTTTGTCACTTGCATACAATCAAACAAGGTGGCTACATCATTCAGTTTAATAGAAGTTGAGACAAAAATATTCTAGAAAGCCTCTTGGAGCATCTTGTGGTATGTAGGTGATGTTTGAATCAAGTCCCAAAGGGAGATATTGGCAAGAGTATTACAAATTTTCTCAACAAGATCATATTCTTTACCACTACACTAAGGAAGACTAGGTCGGGATGGAGGGTATGGTTGAGGTGATGGGATGTATATTGGTGGTTTTTTTTGGTTGCTTATTATTTCTAGTGTTATATGTGTGAGCAACTGCATGGTAATTTTGTGTCTTCAACACATCTTGTTGTGCATGATTACTAGTGTGTTGTTTTATAAAGTTTAGGATATGGCCATGAGGTTTTGGAGGTCCTATAATAAAAGGTGACTTAGGAGGTCCAACAATTAAATGAGATTCAATTGTCAATTATGGGTTCATAACCTCAACTAAGTTAATGACTTGTTGATGATCTTCCATCGATGGGGGGTCTAATATTAATTTAGCATCAAGTTATCTATGCAATCTATCTTACTATCTTTTGAAACAAATTTATCAATGATTTCATCTTCTTGTGCCACAATATATTTTGAAGTAGGAGATGTATTGGGAGAGAAGTAAAAAACATTTGCATGATGCTCACTAATTAGATCCTCTAACACCAAGATACCTTCTTCACAAGTAGGTGGGATATCGAGAGAAGAAAAAATATGATTGTCATGAGTATTAATGATTTCAACTTCTTATACCAAAACACCCTCACGTATAGGGGAGATGTTGGGAGAAGAATCTATATGATTTTCATGATTGTTAATTATTTCACTTTGTTTCTTCAAAAATTTCTCGTAGGTAAAAAAATTACAGTTTTACAAGCCATGCATTATCATATCAAAATCAGATATTTGAAAACAGAACATGTTGTTATTTGTCCTATAGATCAAATGAGTGATGCAAAACAAAATTATGCAAGGTGCAAAATCAAAAAGCAAAGCCACACAAAAGATATTGAAATGAACATGTGATCCAAAATTTAGCCGAATTTAACTAGTCTAGGCCGGCGTAAGGATGCCCTAGTTTGGCAAGATCTTTTATAAAAGTCAAAGTTTGGATGTTTGCTACAATTTTTAAGTGTCCTACTCTATGATTGCGTAGGTCTGACAGTGAATGAATTTCCAAAATTTTACTGATTTATGATTGTGCAATACAAGTGCAAGTATATAAGAAATTTTCAAAACGTTCAACAAATAAAATACAATTTTTAGATCTAAAGTGCAACAATTTATAGATCATAATGTACAAAATCTAGAAATGACTATTTTTAACAAAAATAATGCAATTTTTCACCTTTTGACTACATGCAAAATGCCTAAATGAATGCTTTGAACACTTTTAGATTTGATCTCAGATTTAATATGACCTAATGCAGATTTGTAAATGCAATTAATATGTAGATATGACTTATGATGACTAAAATTAACCATATTTAAACATTAAATGCAATATGGTATGCATTTTTTTTATTTTTTTATTTTTTTTATGAAATGATGGATGCCTAAATGATGAATGAAAAAAATGCAAGATTAACCTCAACTCTAAGATGATATTCCTTAGATTTTAAAAGGTATCTAATGTAAAATCAGCCAGGTTCACCAAAATGTTATGTTGGGAAAGGTGATCCTGAGTCTAAACACTAGAATCAATGCCTTTTCCAAATGATGATTGTTGATGTATTGTGACACCATAACATTGGGGGAATTTAGATCTATAAAAGGTTATGAGTTATTGACTCTCAACCAATCTACCATTGGATCTGAATTCTGATGGTTAGGGGTTGGAATTGGATTTTTGATGCAATGATGTAACTAGCTAAACTATGAAAATGCGACATTTTGAGATGAACTAGCTAAATTTGGAATGCAAAAATGAATAGAGGAAACATTGATGCACCTATGATTAAATTTTGAGCCAGATCTGGGTGGTCTAGGGTGCAAGGATGCCCTAGACTGGGGACTTGAAACTTCAATTTACTCTCACAAGTCTGAGGTCTCTAGTTTGTAGTCTCTATCTTCCAAATTTGGTTTTCAAATCTTTGTTTATTACTGAGATAATGTAGTTTCCTTATCTTGTCAACTTGTAGGGTTATGATGCATGGATGAGAAAACTACCTTCAAACCTCCTCCACTTTACTTCAGATCTGTAACCTACATACACAAAAGGAGAGGAATGGTTGTGCCATATAGGGGCTTGCCTCAGTCAAACCACATTTTGGTATTTCTACCTCCATAATGGAAAAACTGATGATAAAAAGAGCACATCCTTTTGAGGGATAGAGGCTAAATAATAAACAAGTAGTGAATTAACAATTTGTTGTAACTCACTACTCAAATTTGATCTCCTAACCTAGACTAAATTCATGCTCATCGTGCCTTCAAGACTTGACTTTATTTGATTTGATGACCTACAATTGTTAGTACTCAAAAACAAAATGCATGCAAAAACATGAACAAACTCACATAAAACTTGACATGATGCTTGAATGATGAAATGTTGCAATAATTCTACAAATTATGTTCTTGATTGCTTTTGGATTGATTTTGAAGTATAATAATTGTGAGCTCTAATATTTCTTGTTATTCCTTATTAATTAAAATTGTGAAAATATGATGTATATATATGCAATTCTTCTAATTTCACAAAAAGTAAATCTTGATAGATGACAACTAAAATTTGAATTTCAAATAATAAATTATGGACACTGACATATTTAAATTTGGAGCTAAATTAAGAGGTCTAGGGTGCAGGGTGCCCTAGACCAAATCCCTCCTTTTTTGAGATCCAAAGTGTTGAGGGTAAAATATTAAATGCATGCTTTGGTCTTTCACATTTAGTTTTCTGATAAATGTTTAAAATGGGCCATGGAATGCATAATTTAGAAAATTAGGTGCATAATCAGGTCCAAGCACATAGGGGGATCAAAACCTAGTGTGAAATTTTCAAGGGAGACAATTTATGATGCTACAATAGAAAATTGGTTAATTTTTTACTTTGAATTGTTACTCTTTTAGGGTAATAAGATTGAGATGATAAAAATATTTTAATATATTTCTACTACAAGCTTGGATTTAATCATTTTGATAATTACATAAAGAACCATAGAATGTGAAAAAAGTTAAGACTGAAAAATTGGCTTAAGAAATCCTTTAATAAAGTTATTTTGTAACTCAATATCATGTAAGGGATGATGTAACTTAGAATACAAGGATTGAAATATTATGTCATAATCATTGATATGCTCACTTTTTCCTTAGGTACACTCAAATAAGGGTGATCCCATAAAGTTGGTTTACAATTTTTGGGAGATTCTAATTTTTGTTGAAATCACATATTTTTAGAAAATATAATGATTTAAGCCTTAAAAAGTTCCATTTAAAGCATTCCAATTGAAGAGGGTTTGATCAAACTACCTTAGATCAAACCCGCTTGGATAGAACCCTAGTAATTTTAAACCATACCTATAACGAAGTCTCCTTTACACCTATCAAAATGTTGATAAAAACCACTTTTGATTTACCTTTTGGGTGATCAAATGAATTCATTTAAAATTTATTTGTTGTAAGTATGTAGTCCTTATTATAAGCTTCCCAAAAATATTTTAAATAAATTTAATTTAATTATTATATTTATTTTTTATTTCTTGTGAATGTAGGTTTTTCACCGAAAATCAAGCTCTATGTTTTGCACATGTGGAAAAATAGAAGATTATCAAAAAAAAAATTGAAAAATATGAGTGCACTAGATATTGAAGCCCTTGATCCAACAAAAAAAAAAAGAATTTTGATACATACAAAAAAAGTTGTGTTAAATACAGTCCGCCTATATCTGAATTGCAATTGGTTTGACTTCGAAACTTGATTAAGGAAAAAATATTCAATGCAGTTCACTATGAAACCAATTGGAAGCACTATATATTGTAGTTACAAATCTATTTTCAAAAAAAATAGAATTTTATCCTTCATGGAAAAAAAGTTATGTGTTATACAATGAGTGTCACTCCTTAAAAATGGTGTTTACTGAAAAAAACTAGTTTTCGAAGGAGATGGAAAAAGAAGTGCAATTTGATTCCAAAAATTTTGAAAAAAATATATTTAGAATCTATAGACAAAATTTCATAAATCACTAGTTTGCATCATCTTCAAATTCCTCACAGTTCAGCTACTATAGGTGCCCGAAAGTGAAGATTTAGTTAGAAGAAATCAATTCAGTGTCCAGTTTGGCCAAAAATTGTAAACCAGTATTGTGGGATCACCTATAAATATAAAATGCTAATTATTAGGCCTATATTAAATTTGAAATACTTCAATAATAAATTTTTCAATTCATGAAATTTATTTATATAGATCCATGAGGTAATAAAAAGAACCATTCAATAACATAATCTCTCAAATTCCTTAGAAATATCTTGGCCAACAATTTTTCCTCATATAAAAAATCAACACATGGTGCACTAAAGCATCTTAAATGTGTAAATGAGGGTCACCTTTTCCACTATACATCCCAAAATGAGCTACCTCATAACAGGCATATATAATTAGATGTGTAGAAATATAAAATTCCAATTTTGTATGCTTAGCATCCTTAAATTCATCATTGTCTTGTCTATTAGGCAGTTTATCCACTCTTTTCTCATCTTGATCTATCTTTTGCATCATTTCAATTATAGGGTAGATAAAAGAATAGCGATAAGAGAAGGTTAGGGGTTGATATGATGATTATAGATTTGACTATCATTGGTATAAGAGGTGGAGGATGTAATGGGTTTGGAAATAGGAATTTATGAAGAAATATAATGAGGTATGTGCATAGGTAAAGATAAAGGAATGGTAATGGTACAGATGACACAAGTTAGAGTAATGGATATAGTAGGTCTAGGGAGAGTAATTTAGAGAGGGATAGATAGAGTTTGTTTGAGAGGGGGAGGGATAGAAACATAAATAAAAGGCGAGAGAGAGGGAGAGGGAGAGAAACATAAATAAAAGCTGAGAGAGAGGGGGAGGGATATAAAGAGAGGGAGAGGAGAGGGAGAGAAAGAGAGAGGGAGCATAGAGAAAAATAGAGTGAGAGTGAGAGAGATAGAGAGATAAATTATGAGTGAGAGAAAACATAAAGAAATGGTGAGATATATAGAAAGAGGTATAAGGGGAGGGAGTGCAGGATGGCGAGGGATATAGAGAGGAAGAGGGAGTGAGACATAAAGAGATAGTGAGAGATATATTAATATATAGAGGGAGAGAGAGAAGAAAATGTGGAGAGGGATAGGGAGAGACATATAGAGATAATGAAGATACATATATGTGTGTGTATGTGTATATATATGTGTATGTATTGAGATAGAGGAAGATAGAGAGATAGACAAATATAGTAAGAATAATAGATAGAGAGTGAGGGAGATGAAGAGGGAGAACTATAGAGAAAGAAAGAGAGGGATATAGAGAGGGAGAGATGGAGATAAAGAGATAGGGTATATGCAGGGATCATCATGGAAAAATAGGCCCTTAAGTGGCAAAAATTTAGAAAAATTGTTAGGCAACTTGACATAAAAATTTGAATAAGTTATCTATATTATTTCAAAATATGTAAAAATAGAATCTGTATAAAATTGAATGTAGTTTCTAAACTAATAGGTTTATTTAAAAATAAATGAAATCTATTTGGTGAAAATTTAAAATTTCAATGCAAAGAGTACTTAAATTTCGTGGAAAAAATAAGTAGGTGTCTGCCTAACCACCCTAACCATAATAATTTAATGATAATATTTTTATAATATTTTATATATAAGTAGAGAACTCATGTCTGGATGTGATGCATATTTTTTGTAATTTTTTCCAACTAAATAATTAATTATGAATTTTTAGTACAACTTTTAAAAAATATAAAAACTTCTATGTCTCAATTCACCTTAACTTGGTCAAAACTTCATGAAATTTATTTTTTTTTTTTAATCCTATAGTATGTGAAGAATAAAATGTGACGCATGTTTTGATTCAAAAAAATGTAATATCGTTTGAAAGTTATAGATGTTTTTCAATCACCTATTGATAAAGACTTTAGTTTAATTTAATAGAGTAAGAAGCACAAATTACAAACTATGCAAGGGAGTTAGAGTTTAAGAACATCTCATATCTCTTAAGTGTTTACAACATTAACATTCTCATGCACAGCAAAGTGAAAACCACACTCATATTTGAACTATGACACAATAGAAAGCTTACAAATGAAAAACAGTAAGAGTTTAACAAAGCTCACATATTTTGTCTATGACGAACTCATTGACAAGCATAAATATTTGTGAATTGATGAGGCAAAAACCTATGAAAAAGATGAAAAAAAAAGCTAATAAAAATAGAAACCTTAGTGACTGATAATGCAGAACCTATGAGAATAAGATATCCAGAGTGAATGACAATGCAGAAGCTATGAGAATAAGATAACTAGAGTGAATGATAATGCAGAACCTATGAGAATAAGATAAGCAGAGTGAATGATAATGCAGGACATATGAAACAGAAATGGTAAACCATGACTAATATTTACCATATAAACGATAATGCAGAACCTATGAGACTACGATAAGCAGAGTAAATGATAATGCAGAACCTATGAAACAGAAATGCTAAACTATGAGTGTAATATTTGCAATATAAACCCTACTGAAACAGAAAGGGTAAACTATGACTGTAACATTTTCAATATAAACCCTAGGAAACAAAGATGGTAAACTATGACTGTAATATTTGCAGTATAAACCCTAGGGAAACCGAAATGGTAAACTATGACTGTAACATTTGCAATATAAACCTTTGGGAAACAGAAATGGTAAAATGTGACTATAATATTTGCAATATAAACCCTAGGGAATGTATATGCTAACGAATGACTATATTATTTGCAAAATAAACCCTAGGGAAAGCTTTAAATGGTAAACCATGACTGTAATATTTGCATTATAAACCCTATGGAACACATATGCTAACATATGACTGCAACATTAGCAATATAAACCCTAGTGATAGATAAAGAAACACCTGTGATTATAATATTTGCAATATAAACCCTAGGGAAACATAAATAAAAACCTATGACTGTAATGGTTGTAATGAAGATCACTATAAAGCTTAGAAATGGAAAACAATAATGGTTGTAATGAAGAACAATATAAAGTAAAACAAATGGAAAACACTTGTGAAAGGAAAACCTGGAACAATATGGATGTTGGTGCACTGGAATCTGAGTTGTTGTCTCCCCTTGATGTTAACCCGTTTAATTATGTGATTGTCATTCCTCCTTTTCTTATGTCGCTCACTACAGAATAAGTGAATACTCCTTGGTTTTCACAGCTATTTGAATTGGGAATTATTTGAATTTGATTGATGCTTGTTTGGTGTGGTGAATTAAATTGTTGTCATATTTTCAATTTAAATTTTGTTTCGTATGAATTGGAGATTTGATTGATTTCGGCCATTAATTCTTGACTTGATTGGTTTGGTGGATTGTTTGAAATTGTTTCCATGTTTTGTTTTTGAATAATGGTGGCCTTATAGGACTGTTAAATGGATGCAGGTGGGATATTTGGCTTTGGCTCCAATACGTGTGCACCCTACTTAGCGAGATGGGACAGATTGAAGCTGATATGTGTTGAAGGTCTCATGGTTGACGAGATAGGCGAATGCATTTGCATGTTGGTTTGGTTATGCTACGATGGGAAACATTGTTGTAATGGGTTAGCCAGTCGGTCAAAGATGGGTCGGATGGGTTTGAATGTTGTTGACTTGGCACCTTGTTTATGTTGTGTAGTTGTGATTAATGTGAAAGTGATGACTGCATTGGTGCGACTGTTGGGTTTACCAGTTTACGTGGAAGGGTGCATGTCGTAATGTTTGGGTTGTTTAAATTCCATGTCGGAATGCTACTTGTTATATGTCAGATACAAGTTGGATACACTTCATCATGTTTGGCTGCCAGCATGGACTTGTTTTGTTTTGAAATGAATGCTATTAAGTGTGCATTTTAAATCTGATTTATGTTTGATGTCATCATGCCTATGTATGAATGATTTTTTTTTAAGCTGTGGAGGACCGGCGTATAGGTGTGGGCCCCCACGAGTGCATGCCCCATCGCATGTTGGGGCCCCCTCTTACGTATCGGCTCCTCTCCCCTACAACCTATAATTAGAGTTGGAGTGCTAAGACTCCACAAATAAATGGGGCAAATGAAAGAAAAAATTGAGTATTAGAGAATGTGGGACAATAAATACTGATTGCTTTGTCTAATTATTTTTGACTTTTGTAGAAAAAAGTCACTTAGACGCCCCTGTTGAGCATTTCCTGGTACCGCTTGAAAGAACTCTACTTCTAAAATCGCATCTGGGCATGAAACCTTTTGATGAAAATGTCAGCCAGATCATCAATTTCATCTTCAAGCTCGGCCAAATTAGTGCAAGTAGAAATTCGGCCATCAAGAATAGAAGAAACAGAGTTTCTTGGGGACTCAAAAAGAGTATGCGAGAGATAATCGAGCTCAGACTGCTCATACTTTTGTTCAGCAGCAGAAGGAACATAAACAGCGAGCACCATATTATCATTGTTCTCCTCTCTCTCGGCATGAAACAAAGCATTCATCCTATGACAAATTGCCTCGAAAATCTTCTTATTCTTCACAAGCCCAAGAACAACCAGTTTTTCCTTCACTGCATCCATTGCTTTGTCTTTCAGAGCATTCGACTTAGTTTTCACAACACCTCTCACTACTGACCAAACTTGCTTAACAAAATTTACAAAAGCCTCCATCTTCATAACTCTTGCTACAAATTCTTTCACTTCTTTGAAGTTAACAAGGCAAAAGACTTGGGTTTCACGAAAGAACAATGGTTGTCATAAGGTATATAAATAGCCCCAAGGTAGAGTAAAGCTAAGCATTATGTTAAAAAAAGACGAGAGTGGGTCTATCGCCACGGCTGTTGTTTCATAAAAGGAGGACAGTATAGAAATGGAATGCAAGCTAAAAAGACCAAAAGTGAGGCGGGCCAATTGAATAGTGAAGAAGTTCTATGCTTGTGAAGGCTAAATAACAAAGTAGTAGAAAATTTTGATTGAGTGGGCCCTCACTTGGGTGTAAAGACCCAAGTTCATTTAACTCAAAAACACCATTAATATTTTTTTCAAATGTTCATTCGTAAGTATAGTCAGGGACTTTTATCTATATGAAATAGGTATTAGTCCATTTGGAATAACAATCAATCGTCTATTCATACAGAAGAGGAATTCATCTATCTATATATCTAGAATAGGCATTCACCTAATACGAGGTAGGCATCTATCACAAGATAGGTATGTGTTCTGGCCAAATTCTGAGACTCATCAGAACTAATCAATCTTGAGTCGCTTCCCTAAAGACCACACTTCCTACTGAAAGTGCACCACCAAGGTTGCTATCATTTAGAGGTATATAATTATTAATCATAGGCTTGAAACCTGCCTCAAAATTTGGCCTAAGGCCTTGGGGAATCAAGCAATCCTTATGGGATTCCTTTCAGTATAATTGAATGCATTTTATTTTACTTATCTTTTATAAATGTTTAGATGATCAGTCTTGCCCTAAACCTCATTCTTGAATACCTAAATAGTGGGAGCATCCTTCATTTCTCAAATTACCTACATACCCTACTTCCAAATGAGATCAAAGTATAAAATATATAGTTTTGTTTTATATTCTATGTTTTATGTGAATTGTTTAAGTGGGTACGCAACCCTTTCTAATGTTCTTAATTCCCAAACAATTTCTTTATAGCTACTACCCATAAAGGGGAGCTTGAATAACAAATGGTCTACTTGACCATTGTTTTTTTTTTATAACATTCATCTAAACCCTATTCCTATAATAAATGTCACCCCTTGAACCATTTAAATAATTTCATAATAATTCAAATCATTCATACTTCAATAAATAACATAACTTCAATCCCAATTTATTTTTGCATCATAGAAATTGTACTTGGTTTTTCAATGTTGATACTAACGGTTTTAATTTATTTATTTTATCTTTTTAATTTATCGAACCAATGGGGATTTCCCATCCTTTGGAAATTTAAACCAATCAATTTGTCCCTTATTTCTCCCTAGCGGTTTATATGGACATTGCCACAAGCACCACTATTGCAGTTGTGTTAGGCTATAGATGCAGTAGCTCAAACATGATGACATTACTCGTAAACATGAGCCAAAGACACCATTAATTAACCAAACACTACTAGTTTTGTTTTTCCATTCTTGTTTAGGTTTTCTAACCTGTTTTTAACATAAATTAAATCTACCTCAAAGAGGAATATTTCATAAGAACTTTTTAGAAATCATAATGTGTAAAAGAATTCATATCATTCATGGAAAGAATAATATTCAAGATGATAAATTATTGTTCTATTATTAACGAAAATAATTGTAATAAAAAATTTCATCATGTACTAGTTCACTTAATCATAAGATCCATTTGCAATAGGTATTATTCATCTAAAACAATACAAGTTCTTGATAGTAAAAAGAATGACCTATGTTGACCATTTATTTCTTAAACAAATAACTATCTAAAACAACTTCTACTTATAGAAAGAGTTATTATTTAACTATCAAAACATTCAAATGTGAGTACTTAAAACTAGACATATGCAATTATTCTTCCTTATCATTGATGGTTTCCTTCTTACTATTTTCAACCTTTTTATGGCCATTGTCGTAGTCTCAATATCTGATAACTAGAGCTCAGGTGTGGGTGGTTTCTTTTTAAGTGTAATTTTGGGTAAATATTCTCTATTTTTCTTTCTAGAGCTCTCTTTCTTGTTCATCATGCTAGAATATCCCCTATCATATCTAGACTGCAAGAAATGGTTTTACACTATTTTAGGAAGTTTCAAGCCTTAATTGTATTTCATTTCCTACTTTCCTTATTGAGTTATACAAGGAATCATATTTTCTTAAATAAGGATTGAACAATGTTTTTCAAGAACTTTTGAAGAATTGGACCCATTTGACTTGAACAAATTCCTAATCTCATATATAATGTTCAACAATTGTTCAACTAGGTTGGCAGCACAACTTGAGTCATAATATCTTCAAGGGAAAATTTTACAAAGTTTATTAACCCATTATTCTCTCAATTTTCTATCTCGAGGTTATATTTCTAGGTTCTAGTAACAAGGGTTTAGGAGGTTATTTCTTTCAATGTTTCATAAATTAAATCTTGTGATTGAAATTATGTGCAAATTTTACAAGATATATCAATAGTTCCTTAAGTATTATCATGTAATGATTTTTCTAGTTTCATAACATTTTGTTGAAGATGGTGGAAGAGTATTATCATTATTTAAACAAAATTTGGAAAATATCTTCCTTCTAATTCCATCCCTTACCTTTTTACTATTAATAAGAATTTCATTTGGTTTTGATAACTTGACACAAAATACATGGGTTTAAATGAACAATAGTGTTTTTGCTAATATTCTTAAAAATAATGTATCGAATGCAATTTCTTTGAAAGTCTTCTAACAAGGTAGATGATTTAATCTACGTTGATTGATACTATAAATTCATCATGGTATATTTCGTTACTAAAGTCCACACGTAGTGATATTTGATGCTTAGTAAAGTGTTGTAATTCAACTCATGTTGAGTTAGAATGTCTTCCTATAGTCCTTACTTGATGTTTCCTCATATTGAAATTATGACTAAAATGACTAATGAAACTTTAGAGTTTTTCATACAATGTGATCAAGATAAGATATGGTTTAGGTCCTTATAGTACTTCTTAACTTCTAGTGAGATTAAGATATCAAGTAAATAAGGAAAAGATAAAAAAAATTAGAGTCTATTTTGCTATTGAGATTGTGACATATTTTAAACTATGGTATGTACTTTAATTAGAACACTACACCTATATCTATAGTTGAAAGATATTGATTGAGTTTTGAATCTTATAGGGACGATTGAACCTAGGTAATATTTAAATTTAAATTTTCAAGAATACACATCTTAATTTGTTATTATTTTATACTTATCATGGTGGTTAATATCAAAAGAAAAGTCAACTATCATATATGTTCAAACAAAAAAGAGTATTGTTTCGTTTGATTTAAGTTACCAAGACAAAGTAAGAAATGGATTAAAAGATTTAATTCATTTATGAGAATCAATAATAGTGTATTTTAATTATCATTAGCAATAACTTTTATCTATATATATAATTTTATACATACATAATAATAATCATGACTTAATATTGGGAATTCTAACTTTATTGTAAAAGATCTAGAATAATTGATAAACTCTCGATCATACAAATAAGATTCCTAATATAATGACCTATCAAATTGAATTAGGTTAGGTAACCTCGTATACAAAGAAAATACTATTCCTCATTATACATATCCTAGCTCATTCAATTCCTTCAAGTCCAGATTGTTATTAATTGATCATAAATTATTCATCAAAATATTTATAACACTAGTTTTGAAAGATAAAATTTATGTATAATGTGTTTCTATTAAGTATTTTATGTATAAATCATTGTGATGAAAGGAGTATACAATTATCATATTGTTCATAAAAGGAAAATAATATTTAATATTGGTATGGTAAAATTCTTCATGATGAATTTAATTTCATGATGAGAAATAAATTTTATATGTATGTTTCATTTTAATTCATCAAATGAGAAAAAAGAAAGTGTATGAACATTAATATAATTTAGGTTATTATATTTAACTCTTGTTTTAGCATGTATTTTTTCAAAAAAAAAGGAAATAAAAATTCTAAACATGCAAAGTTGTCTAAATAAACTATTTATTTTATTCTATTTTGTTTTTTTAAATCCTCTCTCTATTCATGTAAGTAGAGTATTCGCTTCCAAAAACTATATAGTCATATATATTCCTTGCTGTATAAATGAAAATGGTATGTTTGTGAATAGCTATAGATATAGGTGTGTATAAATGTAGTTTTCAATTTGAATCAAATAGAGCATCTAGAATGATTTTGTGCAACTGGTGGAATTTGTATTCAAAAAGAAAAGGAGAAAACCTATTATCTGAAACCAATTGAACTTGAATTGCTAAGCAACCGACACTAAGCCTTGTCTACATGCAACTAGCTAAGCAGGTGAT
>VDFB02218086.1:0-26130 GCA_007258455.2 Sequoia sempervirens | reverse complement strand
ATTTAGAGATAGGAATGGGGCAATGATCATAATCTATTTGTCTGCTATGCTTGTTGGACGTTCTTATAATATAACCTTGGTGAATACTTGTTTTGTTAGGTATGTATGGAGGAGGTTTTTGACAACTTGTTGACTATTACATTGAAAGGGTCACCTTTCCGTGTTTTGGTTTGAGGTATTTTGAAACTTCTAAGGTGCATCCTAGCAATGTTTTCATATGTCAGGTGTGAACAAGAATACTCCTGTCTATTTGTCGAGTCAAATTCCATCACACTAAGTACAATGCCATCCACGGTTCTTTATATCTTGATGCATCATGCTTATGCATGTTATCAAACATAAGGTAAGTAGCCCTTTTAAAGTCCTAATTCTTGATAAGAAAATCATCATCATACATCTCTCATCATCTCTAATAAAGTCTCATCTGATCATGAACTTGTTGGATCCTCTTGTCATCATCTCATTTCTTCTTTCTTCTTTTTTGTAGTAACATCATGTCATGATCAATTAATCATCATCGCCAGTGCATCCATCCTACATCCACAAATCATTAGCATACACAAATCTCATAATCATAGCATATCACACCATCCATCTCATCCATCTCACATGCATTATATCATCATTTAAGTTGTTTAGGATAATATAGATTGGTTATTCTAAGCATCTTAAAACCATCTCATTTCAATCATCATCATAAACATCTACATGTCTATCTTGAACCTCTTTATCACAAGATCGACCCTCAAATTGAATCTTTTTGCTTGATCTCTCAAGGGGGCAATGTACCAGTGTTCTTCTTTCTGCTGGGGCATCTGAAAAATCAAAAAAATTGACTTTGATCTCAGCAGTGTTATTCTTTGAACCATCGTAGCAAGTACATTGCTTCAAAAAGGGGCAAAATGTAAACATGTAAAATATACATGCATCTAATCTTGACTCACAAATTCCATATCATCCTTAATCATCCCTTTTATCATCATTTTCCCTCTTTAATTAAATAAATAAAGTTTATTTGATTAATCTCCTAAGTCATTTCTTTAATTAAATAAATCAGTTTTATGTAATTAATCTCCTAAAGTTCCTTCATTTAATTCAATAAATCCAAATATTTAATTAAATCTCTAATGTTATTTATCTTCTCATTTAATTTAAATAAATCCAAATATTTAAGTTGAATGTCACAATCACCTAATCACCTCTTAAATTAATCTAATCTAATCACCCATCACATCCTCTAGTTTTTCCCACTTGCACAAATAAATCAATTAATTCATTTATTAAATCCTCATTTTCCTTAACAAGGCATCTTTGGAGATTATTCCCTCAAGTTTGAATTCAAAAACAAGTTGACTTGTCCCTTCCAACATGGCATTAACTCCCCTCTTACATGTCCCCCACTTGGCATTTAAGTCTCTTTTTCTCCCTCCAACAAGCCAAATTTGAATTTGAAAAGGCCAACTAATCCCATTTATTGGCACATTGACCAAAACTTGCACATCCCCCATCCACTCACATTTGGACAAGTGGCTCCTTCTTATTGGCTAAATATTTGTCCCACATTGCTCTCTATTGGGCAATCTTCCAACTTGAGATTCTATAAATAGAAGGCTCGTTCTTCATTTCTAGCATCCACAATTCATGCAAATTTACTTTCTTCACATTGAGAGCTAATTTTTCCCATTATCATTTGCAACTTCAACCTTGTCAAGGGTTGGGAAAGGGCTAATTTTCAAATAAAAGTAGCACCAATCCACTATGGGATAGGTGTCCATTATGCTTTTTTATGTTCTTAATTAGTTGTTTTATTTACATTGTGAGACATGATGGATTCTTTCATAGGAGCACTATGGTATTTGCATAGTTTGAACTAACCATGCTAATGTATTTTGAAGTTTAAGCTATTTTGTAGATTTGTGGTCCTCACAACACCCACATGGATGAAAGCAGGGGAACCAAATTGATAAGTAGGGGACTCATGGGTAGCTTGGATATGATTAATTAGATCTTGTGGAGGATTATAATCATGACATGAAGGTGAAGGGGTGCTTTGATCTTGATTTATGGTAGGATCATGGGATGGGGTAGATGATATAGTTTTCTCTTGGTTATGAGATTGAAGGGGATAATCAGATGGAGTGTATGAGACACCCTGATGATGATTGGGATGGGTATCATTAGATGGGGTAATGGATGGAAAGGTTTGTTCTTGTGATGGATTAGGGTCGTGCTATGGAGGTGCTATGATAATATCATTATATTATGTGTATATGCTAGGATCATAAAATGGGTTGGATATGGTAAGCTTATGAGACGGTATGGAAGGGATACTTTCATCTTGATATGAAAGGGAATTATGTGGGGGTATGAAAGGTATGGCTTGATCTTGATATGAAATGGGATCCTTTTATATTTCTTGATCAACAGGAGGATCTTGATCAAAGATAGGTTTATCTTGGATTTCATGGTTGGGAATAGGATCTTGATCAAATATTGGATCACCTTGGACATCATGATCATCTAGAAGGATTTCTTAGATGGACTTAAGGATAGCATCATGAGATGGAATGGGATCACAAGTACTTTTATCTTGACATAAAGGGGGATCTATGATGTCATGGTTTGGATCAATGAGGTCAAGTGAGTGACATGGTTAACATTGTATAGTTTTTATGAAGGTGGAAAAACATGAAATGAATGAAGTGGATAAACATGGTATGGATGAGGTGGAAGTGGGTGGAACTAGAAGACTAGGACTAGAATTTTGTGAAATAGGATTTTGTATCTAGGTTCTTGTATTCCTTTGATGGTAACTTTTGGTGCTCCTCAGAGGGTGACTTTTGGTGCTCCTTTGATGGTAATCTTTGGTTCCCCTTGGAGGGTGACTTTTGGGTTTCTTTTCATGGTGTTTTTTTGGCTTGGCAATGGGTTGACTAGGATGTAAAGTGCATGAGATATGGTTATGGATGGGTGTTATTTAAACATGCAATACATTTTGGTTTCCCTTTTCAATGGACGAAAAGGATGACATGGGGGCTTGGATGGTTTTTAATATCTCTTGGAATCAACTTATAGGACAAATGATTGTAGATTTTATGTCATTGTTAAAGTAGTTGGCAAGGAGAAATTCAAAAAGATCTTGAGATATGAGATGGAAGATGGAGGATATATGTTAGGCACATATTGATCCATGTGGTGATGAAAGATGTTGAAAATGAAGGATGTGGATTAAGGATGATGATAGAGATTAAGAATGATAATGAAGAATAAGGATTAAGGGTGATGATGGAGATTAAGGATGATTATGGAGATGCAAATTAAGGATGATAATGGATTAGGAAATAAATATTTTGATGTGGATTATGGATCGTGGTTATGACAATGATTAGGACGTCAATTGGATTAGAAAAATTAGTTAACCTTGGGGTCCTAAATGATGGACTATAAATGGATGTGGATGATTGATATTCTTGAGATAATGTGGATTAGACAATTGGGTATGATTAGGATAATATGGATGATTAAAAATATTAGGGGGATAATTAGGATGATTATGAATGATTATGGATGATAAGGACAAGGTGATTAAGATGAAAAAGAAGGATAATTAGGGTGAAGAGAGATGGTTAGGATGAAAATGAATGATTAGGATTAGAAGAGATTATTAGAATGAAGGGGAGTCAGGATGAAATGATTAGGATGAAGGGAGGTGATTAGGATGAGATGATGGATGGTTATGATGACTAGGATAGGATGATTGATTTGACTTGGATGAATAGGATAGGATGATTAGGATCAAGAATAGGGACTAGGATGATGAGAAATGGTTATGATGAATAGCATGGGATGGTTGGGTTAACTTGGATGACTAGGATAGGATGATTAGTATGGAGAATAAGGATGAGAATTTTTACTTGGAGGAAACCTAGATTTTTTTGTGTTTGAAGTTTCTAATGTTTTTGGATTTTTTATTTTTTTATTTTTTTGGTTTACGGTTTTTCTTACTTGATTAATATTTAGATCTTGAATATGCATTCACACATGAAATACAAGATTTTATGCAAGATGTAATACAAATGATTATGATGAGAAGACACTTCCAAGAACAAGAAAAATCCTAGTAATTATTCAAGTAGGTAGATTGATGAATGGTCTTAAACTAGGATTCACAATGATCTAGGGATGTCCTCTATATATGTTGAAGGTATGTGAGGCCCAATTTCATGAATTTGAAAGGAGAATAATGCTAAACAACCAGGAGGAGAGGGTAACCCACACTCCACCTTCACTTCCCGAAGGTATACAATTCTCTAGGGCTTAACCAAGATTGACAAGATTCTACTTCCAAGATGTGTGTCTTTCTATTCAAAACCCACTATTTATACTCCGTTGGAATGCTAGAATTGAGGTTTCCCCTAGAGTGATCACTTCTCTAGGAAGACCCCCTAAGAAGGTTATACAAAAGTGATGTAAATAATTTTTTTAATTTCCATGATCATATGATAATGTGAGGAGAGAGCATACACATGTATTTGATCACACAAACAATGTTCATTAACCTTAGAAATGGAAATTTGTGATGTGTAAATGAGAGTGTAGAAGATTTCTTATGATTCTCAAGATCATATGGATATGTGAGGGAAGAGCATACACACATCAAAGAACAAAAAATAATACCAAGAAATGCAAACACTTGTTCTTTTTAAGCACAAATTGAATTTATGATTTTGAAAAGACAGTTGTTTTTTTAGATCCAAATTGAAATGTGATGTTGTAAATAAGCTTAAGATAAAGATATGAGTTGAAAAGTGTAAACCTAGGTTTTCTTTAGCTCAAAATTTTTGTCCACTTCATATAATTTTCCCTTTGAAGAGTTTATTTTTCTACACATTGACAAAACCAACAACAAAGAAAAACCCTAACAAGATAATTGATCACTAATATTAGAGGATTGGGTTAAACTATACCAAACACTAATTAATAAAGATTTTTTTTTTTATAATTATATTAAGCTCAAAAATAAATTTTCAAAAACACAAACCTACTAAAATTTTAAAGCCTTTCCAAAAATGCAAAAAAAAAAGAAAAATTCTTTGATTTGAGCCCTATAGAGTAGATATATTTAAAAACCCTAATGTTGATTTGCTCCTTAAATTATTTTCTTATTAAAAATAATTAAAAAAATTATAAATAATTCAAAACAGATCCAAAAAACAAGTTTTTGGATTAAAAGCTCCTAATATCATCCCCAACCTGCAAAAAAAAAATTGCAAGAATTTGTAGCCATTTGAGAGATATGTTCAAATCTTTGAAAACTAGAGTTTTGTTAAAAATGATGCAAAACTTGCAAGAAAAAGTGACAAAACCTGAAAAAAACAAGATAGATAGTATAGTTTTTTTTTATAGTATAATATGAATTATAGTGTGATGTTATCTATCAAGTCTATAACTAAATATATAAATAAATTATTTATCTATAAATATTTTAATAGAATATAATATGCAAATAAAAACTAAGGTTAAATACATTAAAAGTTAAATTAAATTAAGGATAACTTAATGGGGGACACCCCTACCCCATAAAAAAAAAAATGCAAGCTAACATAGTATAGTGTTTTTATAGTATAATATGAATTAAAGTGTGATCTTATCTATCAAGTTTGTAACTAAATATAATAAATCTATTATTTATCTATAAATATTTTAATATAATATAATATACAAATAAAAACAAAGGTTTAATTATTGTGTTGTGGTTAAACATAAAAAATTGTGTCTCTTCTTAGACACACCAAATTCCTTCAACACGTATATTACAACAACATTAAAATATCTTTTTAGTATGTTGACAACATTAAAATAATCATTCATAACAAATAAATTTGACCTTTAAATTAACAAAAAAATTACTAGGTGGAAAAAATGCTCATAGATCAGTCGCCAAGACAAAATCCTAATTGGAGCTCCTAACCAAAATGTCCTCCCCAAGGCACAAGGATGGATACAAGGGCTTCAGGCACCCCATTAAAATAAATGCAAGCTAAGATAGTATAGTTTTTTAATAGTATAATATGAATTATAGTGTGATGTTATCTATCAAGTCTGTAACTAAATATAATAAATCTATTATTTATCTATAAATATTTTAATAGAATATAATATGCAAATACAAACTAAGGTTTAAATATATTAAAAATTAAATTAAATGAAGGATAAAATAATGGGGGACACCCCTACCCCATAAAAAAATGCAAGCTAAGAGAGTATTGTGTTTTTACAGCATAATATGAATTATAGCATAATGTTATCTATCAAGTATTTAACTAAATATAATAAATCTATTATTTATCTATAAAATTTTTAATAGAATATAATATGCAAATAAAAACTAAGGTTTAAATAAATTAAAAATTAAATTAAATTAAGGATAACTTAATGTAATCTTTATTTTACTAAAAAAAGAGTGAATTTTTTTAATTAAAATAAAATAAGAAATTAAATATTACTAATTTATATATAATAGAACATAAAAAATTTCAATTAAATTTAGTTATTTCATCTATTACATTTAAATAATTATCATGTTGTGGTTAAAGATAAAAAATTGTGTTTGTTCTTAGATACATGAAATTCCTACAACACCTATATGACAACAACATTAAAATCTATTTTTAGTATATTGACAACATTAAAATAATCATTCATAACAAATAACTTTGACCTTTAAATTAACAAACAAATTACTAGGTGGAAAATATGTTCATAGATCAGTGGCCAAGACAAAATCCTAGCTGGAGCTCCTAACCAAAATGTCCTCCTAGAGGCACAAGGATCGATACAAGAGCTTCAGGCACCCCATTAAAAAAAATGCAAGATAAGATAGTATATTTTTTTTTAGTATAATATGAATTATAGTGTGATGTTATCTATCAAGTTTGTAACTAAATATAATAACTCTATTATTTATATATAAATATTTTAATAGAATATAATATGCAAATAAAAACTAAGGTTTAAATACATTAAAAATTAAATTAAATTAAGGATAACTTAATGTAATCTTTGTTTTACTAAAAAAATGTGAATTTTTATAATTAAAGTAAAATAACAAATTCAGTATTACTAATTTATATATAATAGAACATAAAAAAATTCAATTAAATTTAGTTATTTCATTTATTACATTTAAATAATTATCATGTTGTGGTTACAGATAAAAAATTGTTTCTCTTCTTAGACACACGAAATTCCTACAACACGTATATGACAACAACATTAAAATCTCTTTTTACTATATTAACAACAACATTAAAATAATCATTCATTGAAAATAAATTTGACCTTTAAATTAACAAACAATTTACTAGATAGAAAATATGTTCATAGATCAGTGGCCAAGACAAAATCCTAGTTGTCATGACAGTGAATTATTAATGGTAAATTTTCTTAAAACCGGATACAAGTATACTGGAAAACATTTATATAAATTATTTCATCTATTACATTTAAATAATTATCATGTTGTGGTTAAACATAAAAAATTGTGTCTCTTCTTAGAAACACGAAATTCCTACAACACATATATGACAACAACATTAAAATCTCTTTTAGTATGTTGAAAACAACATTAAAATAATCATTCATAACAAATAAATTCGAGCTTTAAATTAACAAACAATTTACTAGGTGGAAAATGTGTTCATAGATCAATGGCTAAGAAAGCATCCTTGCTAGAGCTCCTAACCAAAAAGTCCCCCCCAAGGCACGAGGATGGATACAGGGGCTTCAGGGAAACTCACCTCAACAATTTACGGCCGGAAAACTCATCACGATTAAATGCAGGAAAATTCACCGCCATGACAAATTCACCTCATAGAAAATTCACCACCATGAATTACTTATCATACATTTTTCATTAGGTAAATTTGTCATGACAGTAAATTATTAACCGTAAATTTTCTTAAAACCCGATACAAGTCTACTGGAAAACATTTATAAAACCTCCCCTCCCCTACTCTTTTTTTTTGCTCTTTCCAAACACACGTCTTCCTGCCCTAGTGTAAAAGGAGTCCCTCTTTTTTTTTGCTCTTTCCAAACACACGTCTTCCTGCCCTAGTGTAAAAGGAGTCCCTCTTGCCATGTCTGTCAGACAAACCCATGATTCTCAGGGGCAAGTTCATTACACAGGTGTAAGAAAGCGGTCGGGAAAATTTGTAGCAAAAATCAATAGCAGAACAAAGAGCCAACATGTGTGCCTCGGAACTTTTGATACAGCCGTGGAGGCCGCCCTTGCTTATGACAGGGCCGCCAGATCTCTCCATGGCGATAAGGCCATAACTAATTTTCCGTCTGCTCTTTCCGAGCCCACATCTTCCTCCCATAGTGTTACGGGAGTCCCTCCCACCATGTCTGTCGGACAAGCCCATGATTCTCCGGAGCAAGTTCATTACACGGGTGTGAAAAAGCAACCGTCCGGAAAATTTACAGCAGAAATCAGGAGCAACGCCAACAACCACCGTCAGTGGCTCCGAACTTTTGATACAGCCGTGGAGGCGGCCCTTGCTTATGACAAGGCTGCCAGATCTCTCAGAGGCGACAAGGCCAGAACTGATTTTCCGCGTCAGGGAGAAATCGAATGGAGCGCCACAAACCCACCAAGGAGACCAACTCCATGCAGGATACCAACCCCACCACATAGGATCCGTGCTTATGTGAGAAGACCCACCAGTGAGTGGACCCGTGCTTATGTGAGAAGACCCACCAATGTGCGCAACGCAGGGCCTGCAGATGATTGCCTTTCTTCATTATCGGCCATGACTGATACTGACTGTTTTGAGTCAAAAACTAATTGTAATAAGTTAAACCTGGACTTGAATCTTTCTCCGCCTGCTGAAGAATAAGATGACACTATCTCTGATGCCCACCACCTAGAGAAGACACTTTGGCGCCTCGGCTCAATATGATCTCACCACTACTACTGCAACTCTTGTGGAATTGTTTTGTTCACGGAATCTACATAATACTCATATGTCTTATGTCTGTACTTTGGCTTTTTTAAAATCTGGGCGGCATTATATTTGAATAGGCAAATGTAATTTCTTGTTCAATTGTCTGGTGTCAAAAGCAAATTGTAGACCCCTCAGCATTTTGTCCATGGTGGGTAAGGATTGTTAACTGTAGCTTCTCAAATCTAATGAAAGATGAGTTTCTGTTTATCGCAGATTTAATATATGCATTTATTAGAATGTTTATTTGTCCTCACGATTTTCTAGCGAGATCAGATTTTTTATTTTCTTGCAAGATCAGATTTTTGCAGGAACTTAGATCTCGAATGTAAACGATTAACTTTCTATTTGTGCTTGGAAAGCTTATTATTGCCTTGGTAATATTTGTGGAAATCTTTGGAAAAAATTGCAATAGGGAAATTTTTATTTTCAGCATTTTGTTCGTTTTCAGTTAATTAAATTCTGCGGTTGTGTCGTTTGAGAGTGAAGTAAGATCTATAAAAACTATTTTTTATATATATTTAGGTTTTTCTTACATGATTTGTTTTTCTTATTCTTCAAATTTTTAAAATGATTTTATTTTTTATTTTTATTGTTATTATAAAAAAATAATAGTAACATTTTTCATTGTTTTAAAAAAATTATTAATGAAAATTAAAGTTTGAAAAGGTTTGACAGAATTCAATACAATATTTGTTTTTCATCTATATATTTATATTTTCAATACATTAATATTATTTTTTCTTTTGTTTTGAATTTATTTTAGTTAGGTAATTTTTTATACAAGAAGATAAAAAATTGCTAAGAATAAGAAAAAATCTATTTTCATTTACTATAGTTTAATATTGGAAGATAATAAAAGATTATTAAAAAAATTGTAATAGTAATTTTTTTAAACATATATATTTTGGACTTATTTTAGTTAGGTTATTCTTTATTTAATGATGAGTAAATAAGTGTAAGGTCATCTTTTAAATAAAATAAATTTGGTGAAACTAAAAATCCATTCCTATTTTATCTAGCACTAATCAATTAAAAACTAGGAGAAATATTTATTTGATTTCTCATTAATTGATGTAATTATATAGGAAATGATTAAGTATTAAAATTTTGAGCATGATTTTGGAGAGGAGCTATTTCACTAAAGGGGCATTGAGATTGTGGGCACCTAATTTGGTTTGAAATATTAACACTTCAACTTTTGGTATGAATTTCTTACATTACATTACCTACATTAGGTGGAAATTGCAACACTATTTTTTCTCAAGTACAAAGTTGGATAGAGTTTTATAGAGTTAATTTTTATATGATAATGGATTTATTAGTGTTATTATCTAAATTTTAAATATTGTAAAGTATATCTATAATTTAAATATAAATGTATGAAATGATTATTTATCAATGTTAACTAACTTAATACATAAGAATATTTAAAAAAATCAAATACATGCAAACCTCAAAAGATTGAAGGTATTATATTGAGTTGTTGAAGATTTGGATGTGGATGCTCATAATTCTATGAGCATAACATTAGCATAGAATATGTTATATCAAAATGGAATGGGAGGTCTTTTCTTTATAGAAAGTCAATTTCAAATGAAGGGCAATGAAGAATGATGTTGATCAATGGATGGAATTGCTTAGAAGCAAAGAGAAATAGGGTTAGGGCAAAAATATGGTTTAGTTGAGGATGAACGGTGGAGATTAAATGGTAATTTTACATGATCAAGGGTAAAAATTATGAAGAGATAAGAATGGAAGAGAAAAAGAGGTTGGCCCAAAAAAAAAATTGTTGGAGTAGGTTAAATAACAATATAATTAAAATTAAAGAAAAAGGATAAAATATTAAATAATTATTTAATATTGGAGGGAAAAAGACAAAATGTTAAATAGTTATTTAATAGTGGGAGAAAGGTTGAGAATAAAATAACAATTTAATTAAAAGTAGAGAAAAAGGACAACATCTTAAATAATTATTTAATAGTGGAGTGAAAGGTGAAAAATAATTAGATAAATATAATTTATTTAATTATGGAAGAAAAGGCTAATGGATAATTAAATAACGAAAATAATTATTTAATTATAGGATAAAAATGAAATTAAAAAATTAAATAAATAAGATTTTATTTAATTATAGAAAGAAAGAATTAATTAGTGATGTAATTTATTTAAATAATCAAGGAGGAATAAAGAGAAAATGAATTAATTAAATAATTAAGAATTATTTAATTAATAAGAGAATAAGACCTTAGGGAATAGTCAAATAATTTAAATAATTTAATTATGTAAGGAGGAAGAATTAATGTGAAAATGAAAATCATAGGCTTAGGACATTTTTTAGTGTCTACATTTTGCCCCTTTTTGAGATAATGTTTCAACTAAGAGAAGTAACATGATTTCAAAGAATACAACATAGTGGGTAGGAAAGGGATTAGGAATAAAAGCATGATGCATCAATCACTAGCGAGGAAGAGGAGGGATAATGAGGAGATAGTGGTATGCCCCCTTGAGAAGACATGTGGGTTAAAAGAACACGAGTGTAATCAAAATGGATGAGAGGACACAAAAGGATGATGAATAAAAAGATAGAGGAAATTAGATAAGGATGATGAAAATATGGATGGAGAAGGAGGATTGAGGATCATCATTCTACAATGATATGAGAAACCTAGATTTGATATTGTAATTGACATTATGCACAAAGGTATAAGGAACTGGGATGACCATGATATTCCTTATAAAACAATGATATGGAAGACCATGATACCCCTATGGAAAGAGTGCAAAAGATAATGAGAAATGCAAACAATGATAAAACACAAGCAACAAGAAAGAATGCACAATAAACCAAAAGCAAACAAGGACTATGTGCCAAGTCAAGCTGCAAATGAATTGATATATTGATTGATGATGACGTTGATGTTGTTTTATGTGGGAAGGACACATCTCAAAACAATGTGAGGATTTGGAAATACATATCCTTATAATGATAATGGATTCAAGTGGATCGATATATTATCAACTAATATGGATTGAAATGATGGATTGATTATGGATGATGCATTAGATTGTAAGATTGGATTGCATGGATTAAGCTTGATTGAATTTGGATGGACTAGATTGGTATGGTTGGGGGATGGTTGGATTGGAAGGATAGGGGATAAATGGATTGGATAAGATAAGTTTGGATGGAAGATTGAATGAGATCTAATGACAAGGGAGAACCAAGGCATGGTAAAGGATAGAAGGATGGAGGAATTCCATGGATAGGAGAGAGGACTTTGGATAATGGATGGTGATGGGAGATAGGATGATGGTGGATGGAGGGTAGGAAGATGAGCTCCAAGGACTAGTTTAAAAGGACTAAGATGCCCCACACTAGAGGTAGTGTAATTATTGATGGAAGGTGATAAGTGATGTATGATATGGAAGGATAGTGCATAAAAAATATGAATGGTAAAGGAAGTAAGGCTTGCATTGTCCAAATAATGCATTTATATTTTCCCTTAGCCTTATCAAGATCAAAGGTGAAAAGAGAGGATGAATTGGATAGGATGGGAGGAAGGTATGATAGGGGATATATGATGGAGGATATGGATAGGAGGATCAAGATCAAGTGGATAGGATATGGATGCACTGATATTTGACCCTTGGGCTCTTCATCAAGTTCAAATATGGGAAGGGTGGATTGATTTGGATAAGATGAGGGATATGGAATGAATGATATAGATAGGATAAGAAAGATGGAAGGATATAATGCACGATGTATATGAAGATCCTTAGCCTTTTTAAGATCAAAAGAGGGAAAAGGAGGAATAGATTTACATAGGATAGTGGATATAAAATGAGCGACAAAATTGGTTGTGGTACAGAGGATAGCATGGATGAAACTTTCCCCCAAGTGTAGAGTGTAAGAGGGCCATGGATTACACATGATGCATGTTTACTAGGTTTTCATCATAGTACCCATCCAAGGTGCCACAAGAAGTGGTTTTCATCATTGGATGAATGATTTCTCTTTGCTTTTTTATTTTTCATTTATTTTTCTCTTTTTTGCATTTTTCAAACAATTTTGGGAATAGGATGGATGAAGAAGTATAAGGATATAAATAAGTGGATTTGGAAGATATTGGATGTAGGATAGGGAGATTAAGGGAGGACTCAAGAATCTAGTTCCATGGATGATATCCCTTGAAGATGTGATCCATTAGATCATGGAAAATTAGAGGTATTCTCATAGATGTTGGTAGAATGATGGTAAGGGGGGATGAAATGGATGGGAAGATGGTGAGGGATATGGATCTAAGAAAAGGATTGGATAAGAGGGATGGCAGGATGAAATATGCATGTTGGATAATTAATGTATTGATGGATAGGTTGTAGAGGAGTGGATGGAAATTTTGGCAAGATCAACATTGGCACACATCTCGAAGGGCAACAGAGTTATGGAAGAGAAGTGGCTTTTAAATTTGGAGATTTAGATAGAGGATTGGATGTAGATTTTGGCATACAAGGACCCAAAATGGATAGAGATGATAAAGGTTTATTAGATGGAGTGGAAGACGTAGAATTGGATGGGGTTTTTGGATAATAAATTTTTTATGCCAATTCTAATTTTTCTTTGGGATGCATTGATTCAATGAGTACTTTTGGAATCTAGATGATTTTTGACTTTGAATTTTGCTTCATGGGATTTTGTAGCCTTTGGGATTTAAATTTTTTATTTTGGGTCATATGTTTTTTTTTTGTGTGTCTTTTTGGAGGGACATGTTCATCCTTTGATTTTTTATGTTTTTTGGCTTTATACATTTAAGATTTCACATCCAAATTGCTTCCAAGAGAAATGGGCTTGGTGAATGGAGAGGAATGATATCAATCTATTATGGATGGGCTGGTGTAGGAATGTTGTAAAAGGTTCAAGGGTGTGTACGTTTGTTGATCTTGATGAGGTGATGGATATAGAGGATAATGGGATCTTGGAATAGAAATTTTAGATGGTGGAAAGTAAGGACCCAAGATGGATGGAAAGGATGAAGGACTTGGTTTTGGGACATAAGGACCCAAAATGGATCGAAGGGAATATGGATTTGGTTTTGGAACATAAGGGCCCAAAATCGATTTTGAGGATGGGGAATATGAATGTTTGGATATAGATGGTAGGATTTTTTTATTTGTGACGAATGGAAGGATTACCAATGTCTAGAGACTTGTAGCAAAGGCCTTGATAATTAGGATTTACTTTGATATTAATGGGTTCTAAGATGCATTTCTCATAAAGGCCTAACAATTTTCCTTCATAACACATAGTTTAACAAATCCTTTTTCCAATAGGATACTTATTGTTTTGGAAGCAAGATGCTAGTCCATTTTGAGGGGCATATAGCATGGATTGAATGATAGGCTCTTGGAGTAGACCCACTTGGATGAAAGTGGGGGAACCAAATTGCTAAGTAGGGGACTCATGGGTAGCTTGGATATGAGTAATGAGATCTTGTGTAGGATTAGGATCGTGACATGAAGGTGAAGGGTTGCTTTGATCTTGATTTATGGTAGGATCATGTGATGGGGTAGGTTATATAGTTTTCTCTTGGCTATGAGAAGGAAGCTGATCATGAGATGGAATAGAAGCTATACTTTGATCTTAATTTGGAGAAAGGGGATAATTGGATCATATCAAAGGGTTATAGTGCTTTTGATATGAAATGGGATCATGAGGTTGGAGGGGATAATGAGGTGGAAGTGGATCATGTGATGGATTGTATGAGACATTTTGATCATGACTGGGATGGGTATCATTAGATGGGGTAATGGATGGAAAGGTTTGTTCTTGTGATGCATTAGTGTCATGCCATGGAGGTGCTATGATATGATCATGATATTATGTATATATGCTTGATCATAAAATGGGTTGGATATGGTAAGATTATGAGACAGTATGGAAGGGATACTTTGATCTTGATATGAAAGGGGATTATGTGGGGGTATGAAAGGGATGGCTTAATCTTGGTATGAAATGAGATCTTTTTAGATTTCTTGATGAATAGGAGGATCTTGATCAAACATAGGTTTATCTTTGATTTCATTTTTTGGGAATAGGATCTTGATCAAATACTGGATCATGTTAGACAGCATGATCATCTAGAAGGATTTCTTAGATGGACTTAGGGATAGGATCATGAGATGGAATGGGATCACAGGGAGTACTTTTATCTTGACATAAAGGGGGATCTATGATGTGATACTTTGGATCAACGAGGTCAAGTGAGTGACATGGTTCACATTGTATAGGTTTTCTGGAGGTGGAAAAACATGAAATGAATGAGGTGGATAAACATGGGATGGATGAGGTGAAAGTGGGTTTAACTAGAGACTAGGACTAGCATTTTGTGAAATAGGCTTTTGTATGGGTTCTTGTATTCCTTTGATGGTGAATTTTTGTGCTCTTCAGAAGGTTACTTTTGGTTGTCCCTTGATGGTAGTTTTTGGTTCCCCTTGGAGTGTGACTTTTCATTTTTTTTTATAGTGTTTTTTGGCTTGGCAATGGGTTCACTACAATGTGAAGTGCATGAGATATGGTTATGGATGGGTGTTATTTAAACATGGAATAAATTTTGGTTTCCCTTTTCAATGGAGGAAAAGGATGACATGGGTGCTTGGATGGTTTTTAATATCTCTTGGAATCAACTTATGGGACAAATGATCGTAGATTTTATGTCATTGTTAAAGTAGTTGGCAAGGAGAAATTCAAAAAGATCTTGAGGTATGAGACGGAGGATGGAGGATATGTTAGACTCATATTGATCCATGTGGTGATGAAGGATGTTGAAAATGAAGGATGTGGATTAAGGATGATGATAGAGATTAAGAATGATAATGAAGAATAAGGATTAAGGGTGATGATGGAGATTAAGGATGATAATAGATTAGGAAATAAATTTTTTGATGTAGATTATGGATGGTGGTTATGATATTGATTAGGACCTCAAGCTGATTAGAAAAATTAGATAAGCTTAAGGTCCTAAATGATGGACTATGTATGGATGTGGATGATTGATATTCTTGAGATGATGTGGATTAGATAATTGGGTATGATTAGGATAATATGGATGTTTAGAAATATTAGGGGGATAATTAGGATGATTATGAATGATTATGGATGATAAGCACAAGGTGATTAAGATGAAAAGGAAGGATTATGATGGGTGAGGATAATTAGGGTGAAGAGAGATTGTTAGGATGAAAAGGAATGATTAGGATTAGAAGAGATTATTAGAATGAAGGGGAGTCTAGATGAAATGATTAGTATGAAGGGAGGTGATTAGGATGAGATGATGGATGGTTATGATGACTAGGATAGGATGATTGATTTGACTTGGATGACTAGGATAGGATGATTAGGACAGAGAATAGGGAATAGGACAATGAGAAATGATTATGATGAATAGGATGGGATGGTTGGGTTAACTTGGATGCCTAGGATAGGCTGATTATTATGGAGAATAAGGATGAGAATTTTTACTTGGAGGACACCTAGATTTGTTTGTTTTTGAAGTTTCTAATGTTTTTTGGATTTTTTATTTTATTTTATTTTTTTAGTTTATGTTTTTTCTTGCTTGATTAATATTTAGATCTTGAATATGCATTCACACATGTAAGACAAGATTTTATGCAAGATTTATTACAAATGACTATGATAAGAAGACACTTTCAAGAACAAGAAAAATCCTAGTAATTATTCAAGTAGATAGATTGATGAATGGTCTTAAACTAGGATGCACAATGATCTAGGGATGTCCTCTATATACCTTGAAGGTATGTGAGGCCCAATTTCATGAATTTGAAAGGAGAATAATGCCAAACAACCAGGAGGAGAGGGTAGTCCACACTCCCCCTTCACTTCCCAATGGTATAAAGTTCTCTAGGGCTTAACCAAGATTGACAAGATTCTACTTCCACGAGGTGTGTCTTTTGATTCAAACCCACTATTTATACTCTGTCAGAATGCTAGAGTTGAGGTTTCCCCTAGAGTAATCACTTCTCTAGATAGACCCCCTAAGAAGGTTATACAAAAGTGATGTAAATAATGCTTTTAATCTCCTTGATCATGTGATAATGTGAGGAGAAAGCATACAAATGTATTTGATCACACAAGCAATGTTCATTAACTTTAGAAATGGAAATTTTTGATGTGAAAATGAGAGTGTTGAAGAGTGCTTCTGATTCCCAAGAGCATATGGAAAAGTGAGGGAAGAGCATACACACCTCTAAGAACAAAAAAGAATACCAAGCAATGTAAACACTTGTTCTTTTCAAGCCCAAATTGAATGTATGATTTTAAAAATACACTTGTTTGTTTATATCCAAATTGAAATGTGATGTTGTAAACAAGTTTAAGACAAAGATATGAGTTGAAAAGTGTACACCTAAATTTATGTCCACTTGATCCAATTTTCCATTTCAAGAGCTTATTTTTCTCAACATTGAAAACACCAACAACAAAGAAAAACCCTAACAAGATAATTGATTAGTAATATTAGAGGGTTAGCTTAAACCCTACCTAACCCTAATTAACAAAGATTTTTTTTTTATAATTATTTTAAGCTCAAAAATAAATTTTCAAAAAACACAAACCTTCTAAAATTTAAAAAGCTTTCTCAAAATTCAAAGAAAAATGAAAAAAATTATGGTTTTATCTGTATAGAGTTGATTTATTTTAAAACCCTAATGTTGATTTGCTCCTAAAATTATTTTCTTATAAAAAATAATTAAAAAATTACAAATAATTCAAAACAGATCCAAAAAATAAAGTTTTGAATTAAAAGCTCCTAATATCATCCCCAACCTGCAAAAAACAAATTATGCAAAAATTTGTAGTTGTTTGAGAGATATATTCAAATCTTTGAAAACTAGGGTTTTGTTAAACATGATTGCAAGAAAAAGCTAACAAAACCTGAAAAGAAAAAATATATAGTATAGTTTTTTTTATAGTATAATATGAATTATAGTGTGATGTTATCTATCAAATCTGTAACTAAATATAAGAAATCAATTATTTATCTATAAATATTTTAATAGAATATAATATGCAAATAAAAACTAAAGTTTAAATACATTAAAAATTAAATTACATTAAGGATAACTTAATGGGGGACACCCCTGCCCCATTAAAAAAAATAAAATGCAAGCTAAGATAGTATAGTATTTTTATAGTATAATATGAATTATAGTGTGATGTTTTTGATAAAAGGGGTAAAATGGGTTTTACAGGGACCGAAACCACAACGTTTACAAAATAGAAAAGAGGACACAAAATTCCAACCAAAGAGACCAGTTGCCTAAGAAAAGATCAGTAGCAACCAAACAAAACAAACCAGAAAGGTCAAACCAAAAGGAACAACAAAGTAAACACTGAAACCCCAACCATTAATTCACAGTCTTGAGGATAGACTCCATCTCTACCTCTAGATTTTGCATATCATTGACACCCTTTTTGAAAATTTGAATCATCTTCGAGGTGGGGGGAACCTTTCACTTTAGATTGGCTTTGGTTCTTTTGGAAATGCCTACATCCATATCTTGGCTTTTGTCCTCAGTCTCCTCCAAATCCACCACAAGAGACCCCTGCTAGGCTTTATCAAGCTTTTCAGTCATCGCATTAATGATAATGGCATTGTGTCTTGCAATTCAGTTATTTTGCTCAGCAATGGTATTGATGGTATTCCTGATATTCTCAACCTTGGAGTCAATATTTCTATTACTGTGATCTTGAACCCCACTATCCACATCTTTCACCCCACTATCCACATCTTTCTTCTCAGTCTCAGCAATCTTAGCACCCAGCTCTTCAATCTTGCTTTGAAGGGCCCAATTTTTAATTTTCATCTCATTAATTTCAATGAAAATCCATTCCAAGAGTTTGAAGTGGGACTTCGAATTGGTTTTGGCAAGGTTCAGAACATCCAGAGAAGGATCTTTGCTAGTATTAGGACAAGTTTTTTCAGGGTTAGAAGTAACAGGGGAGTCATCATTAGCTAGATTATCTAGTTGAGGTTCAGCGCAAAGCTCAGTTTTGTTGGCATCAGACTCCTCCGACTCTGTAAGTAAATATAATAAATCTTTTATTTATCTATAAATATTTTAATATAATATAATATGCAAACAAAAACTAAGGTTTAAATACATTAAAAATTAAATTAAATTAAGGATAACTTAATGTAATATTTGTTTTATTAAAAAATTCTAATTTTTTTTAATTAAAGTAAAATAAGAAATTCAATATTACTAATTTATATATAATAGAACATAAAAAAAATTCAATTAAATTTAGTTATTTCATCTAATACATTTAAATAATTATTATGTTGTGGTTAAACATAAAAAATTGTGTCTCTTCTTAAACATACAAAATTCCTACAACACTTATATGACAACAACATTTAAAATCTCTTTTAGTATGTTGACAACAACATTAAAACAAGAGTTGCAGGCAGTGAAGTTCTTGCCAAATAGTAATAGAAATGTTATCTTTTAATTAGTTATGTTTGATAAATTTTAGCAATGTCACAAATGATAAGTACCTGCTTGGTGGAAGGAACATCTAATTGGTGACAAAGCCTGTGATAGATTTAGACCTAAGGGTAGGGTACAAAGCACTTTACAATCTTGATTTTAGGATTAAAATAACTAATGGACATAGAACATAAGTACAAAGCAAGCAACAATATAGCCCCAACATAAAATAAAATAACGAAAGCCCACTACGGTAAAGCAGTTGCAAAGATTTTATTACATGACATTTAATACATGTCCCCTAAAAGACACTAAAGATATAAAAATTACTAAGTACAACATCTACAAGTTCTTAGGCCAATTACCTTGAGTTAGAGTTGTAAGTCTTATCATGTCCATTAGATCTCAGTATTTGGCATATTTTTTGGGTTGAGGCATTGAGGCATTCCATTCTCAGTAATATTAGGACTAAGTGTGTTATACATCTTGCAAGTGGATAGCCTAGAAACTACACAATATTCCAGACTAATCTTATAATAGTACGGAAGAAATATTATTAAAATAAATAAATAAACAATAGTAGACCTTAATAAAATGGCCTACAACCTCATAGAGAGCAACATAAAAATTTATCAAAAATTAATACAGAATCCTCATTTAAGTTCCATTTATTGTGATAAATATTATGAATGATTTAAAAAATAATAATAATAATAAATAAAACCACAAAACAATAAAAACATTAACCTGGAATGATAAGACATACTTTAAAAAGAAAATTATATGAGAAAATATTAATTCAAGTGATGAACGTTACTGGGATTCAAAAACAACACCCCGGGTTCAAACTTAATCAGACATGATAAATGTGTTGGCATTGGATGCAATACTGCATTCAACACACTCAAGAGTGCAATTCCCTCAAAATTGTAAATTTTCACCAATTTGAAATCAACAAGGTAGCCCACAAACTAGTTGCAAGCCTGCATAAAGGAAATAACTCCAATTTTTTTAAAGGATGTACCTATGGCATAAAGGAAATAACTCCAGTTTTTTTAAAGGATGTACCTATGAGTTCTTGCGAACTCTGCTATTCACTTCTATGAAATTCATGTTAGCATATTGTTTTTCACCTGATTTCATCCTCAAATGTATAAAATATCCTCAAATTTAATTAAGAAAATCTACTAAGAGAAAGTTGAGTACTATTAGATCTTACAGACCTCAGCAAAAAAGATAAAAGAAATAAAATGTAATTCTACCTATTGAAATCCTTCCGCTCAAAGATTCTCCAAAATTTATCATTTAATGTGGAAAAATACAATTATGTAGCATTAACTAATAATTGCCATTGGAACTACATACTACACTCTACATAACTAACAATCGCCATTCCAACTACATACTCCACTCTCGTCAGTTGAGTAATTCCAGCGGTTGCCTCTTCCACTCTCATCAACCACTACCTACCCCTCCACTCTCATAATTCAATATTTACTATAACAAGTCTTAAATATTAAGTGAGATTTAATCTATCCAGCTGTAGGGTAATGATTTATTGATTTTTGAGAGATTTAAGGACATTGATGCCTTCGTGTAGTGGATGTGTTGATGTGGAAAGGTTATTAAAATCTTTTAGTTTAAATGCAAATAATTATGTGTTTAGTGGATGTGATAATATGGAGAGGTTATTAAGAACTTTTAGTTTATTTATCATACAATAAATATTAAAAAATAAATTAGCTTTTCTTAAAGTTTGAAGATTGACATTAAAAAAATAAAGGGTGATGATTTCAAGAACTATTTAAGGTAGATTTTTTCTCAACACACCCAAATGGCATTGCAAAACGTCTCTAACCTAATGAAATAAATATTAAATATCAATATCTATGTATAGACAAGTCAATAAATGGGAGAATAACATATACTTATTTTAGTAAACTATTTTTTTATTTTATAAAAATATGGATATATTTTTTTCTTTTAATAACTTAAGATATACATGCATTTAATAAACTAGCACTTGCACCCTAATGAGGTGCAATACTTACGCCAATAGGTTGATTAGATTACAAATTGTCCTTTTGTCATAAATGAGGTAAATGACCACATACTGATTTTGTTTTCCCATTAAGTTCTCCATGCCGACATTAGACTGGAGGAGATCCTAGTGGTCAGGGTTTCAGATTAGGGTTAGGATTATGGTTAGGGTTAAGGTTGGGGTTATGGTTAGGGTTATGAGAAAAATAATTAAGGTTAGGGTTAGGGTTGGAGTTTGGGTTTGGGTTAGGGTTACAGTTATAGTTAGGGATTTGGTTAGGGTTATGGTTAGGTTAGTGTTTGGGTTAGGGTTAGGGTTAGGGTTAGAGTTAGTGTTAGTGTTATGAGAAATAAAGTTATGATAATTGTTAGGTTAAGGTTACAATTATGGTATTTTGTTAGCATTAGGGTTAGGTTAGGGTTAAGATTAGGGTTTATGGTTTAAGATTTATGACAAGGATATTTTTAGCTATGGGTATGGTTTAGGTTTAGCGTTGGGGTTAGAGTTATTCTTAGGTTTCTTGTTAAAATTGTGAGAAATAGGGTTAAGATTATGGTTAGGTTAGAGATATGATTATGCTTTATGGCTCGAGTTAGGGAAATTTTAGGGTTACCATTAGGGTTTATGGTTTAAGGTTTGGATTAATGTTATGAGAAAAAGGGTTAGGATTAATGTTAGGTTAGAGTTACAGTTATGGTATTTGATTAGGGTTACCTGGTTAGTTCAGAGTTATAATTAGGGTTTATCATTTCAGGTTTAGGGTTAGTTTTAGAGTTGTGGTTATGATTGGGAATTAAAGTTGAGTTAGGTTGCAGTTTTGGGTTAAATTTAGGAAAAGGGTTAGTATTAGGTTTAGGTTCAATATTATGGTTAGGTTTAGGGCTAGGGCTAGAGTTACAATTATAGTTATGAGGAATAGTGTTAGGGTTAGGGTTAAGGACAAGGTTATGATTATGGTAATGGTTAGGGTTACAAATTGGGTTAGGCTTAGTGTTAGATTTATGGTTAGTGTTAGGGTTAGAGTTATAGTTATAGTTAGGGATTTATTTGGGGTTAGGGTTAGGGTTAGGAATAGGATTATTGTTAGGGTAAGGGTTAGGAGAAATAAGGTTACGATTATGGTTAGGTTCTAGGTTTATGTTTATGGTTGAGGGATCATGGTAAGGATAGGGTTAGGTTGTGGGTATGGTCTATGGTTAGGGTTGGGGTTAGGGTTTTGGCTAGGTTTAGTGCTAGAGTTATAAGAAATAGGGTTACGATAGGGTTATGATTACGGTTTTCAATTAGTATTAAGTATAGGTTAGGGTTACGATTAGCTCTTATGGTTTATGGTATAGGGTTAAGAGTTATAGTTATTGTTGGGATTAGAGTTATGAATACAATTAGTGTTTTGGTTAGGATTAGAGTTATGGTTAGGTTAGGGTTGAGTTAGGGTTTAGTTTTGCATTAAGGTTAGGATAAAGGCTAGGGTTAGGGTTATTGTTAAGAATAGGATTAGTGTTTGGAATAGAGTTGAGATTAGGGTTACAATTTAGGGTTATAATTAAGATTATGGTTAGGGTTAGGGTTCATGTTAAAGTTAGGGTTAGTTTAGGGTTACAATTAGGGTTTATGGTTTATGGTTAGGTTTAGAGTTACATTTATGATTGGGATTAGGGTTGGGATTAGAGATAGGATTTTAGATTAAGGTTAAGAATTTTTTTAGGGTTGACGTTAGGGTTAAGGTTATGATCATGGTTAGAATTAGGGTTAGGGTTAGTGTTAGTGTTATGAGAAATAAGGTTACAATTATGGTTAGGTTAGGGTTATGATTATGGTATTTTTCTAGTGTTATGGTAAGGTTATGGTTATGATTAGGGTTTAGGGTTTATGGTTTATGATAAGGATAGAGTTAGTTGTGGGTATGGTTTAGGGTTAGAGTTGGGGTTAGAGTTATGGTTAAATTTAGTGTTAGGGTTATGAGAAATAGGGTTAATATTAGGGTTAGGTTAGGGTTATGATTATGAGGTTTGGCTAGGGTTAGGTATAAGTTAGGGTTATGATTAAGGCTTATGATTTATGATTTAGGGTTAAGTTAAGAGTTATAGAACTATTATTTCAATTATTATTCAGATTAGAATTGAGAATACAATTAATCACCCACACTAACTATAATTGTAACCCTAAATTTAATTCTTTCCATATCCCTAACCCTAACACTAACACTAACAATAAACCTTAACCCTAGCCTTAAACCTAATAATAATTTTTTTAAAAAAATTACTTTAAAATAATTATAATATAAACTTAACAATAGTAATATCATATATTAATAATAACATATTACTATCAAATAGTACTAATATTAATAATATAATATTGATAATAATATAATATTAGTATCTTTTAATAATATATTAATATATATCTTAATATTAATCTATATAGTAGACATGGAAGAGGGTATTTTTTTAATTGGAAGAAAGAGTAAAAAATAAAATATACTCCTCTAAAATATTATCTCTCAACCTATACTATATAGATTAATATTAAGATATATAAACTATTATTATCATTTAATATAATTAATTAAAAATAATGTGAAATCTAATATATTAAACCTCATTTAATATTTAATATAACAATTAATTAATTAAATATATATTCATTTGCAAGTTAACATAAATATCTTAAATATAATATCCAAATACGTCCATACAATTTGAAAAAATTTCCATAGGAAGGCAAATTAATTCTTGTGGTTTGTCTTTTGGCATGCGGTGTACATAGAAATCCCTCTTGTGGATGAGCTTCACAGCCTGGCAGCACGATCATTAAAGATAAAATATAATTTCTTTTTCTCCTTTTTAACTCCTTATTTACCGTCTTACAGCGGGTGAAAAACGGTGGCGCTTTTTTTTAACTTTACGGTGGGTTGAAATTTCTTTTTTGCCTTTATAATCCCCAAAAACCTGCAGACGAATTTAGCAGACATGATGAAGTCGGACAACCAAACGAGAAACCTGCAGACGAATTTAGCAGACATGATGAAGTCGGACAACCAAACGATTGACATACCTGTTGAATATGACGTGACGGGTACGTTTTGCAGGGAGCTAATTAGACTAGACGGGAACCCACCTTTTTTCCGGCATTAGAATGGGGAAATGCCGGTGGGCTTCGCCCATGTAGAATAGCCTATTGGCTAAAAATAACTTTAATAACTTTAATAAAAAATCCTAGCTTGAGCTCCTAACGAAAATGTCCTCCTCAAGGCACAAGGATGGATACAAGGGCTTCAGGGAAATTCAACTCATCACGATTCACCGCAAGAAAATTCACCACCATGACAAATTCATAGATCAATAGCCAAGACAAAATCCTAGCTGGAGCTCCTAACCAAAATGTCCCCCCCCAAGGCACAAGGATGGATACAAGGGCTTGAGGGAAATTCACCGCAACAATTAGGGTCGGAAAACTCATCACGATTCAGCGGGAAAATTCACCGCCATAACAAATTCACCTCATAGAAAACTCGCCACCATGAATTACTTAAGATACATTTTTCATTAGGTAAATTTGCCATGACAGTGAATTGTTAACGGTAAATTTTCTTAAAACCGGATACAAGTATATTGGAAAACATTTATAAAACCTCCCCTCCCCTACCTTTTTTTTGCTTTTTCCAAACACACGTCTTCCTGCCCTAGTGTAAAAGGAGTCCCTTTTGTCATGTCTGTCAGACAAACCCATGATTCTCAGGAGCAAGTTCATTACGCAGGTGTAAGCAAGTGGTCGGGAAAATTTATAGCAAAAATCAATAGCAGAACAAAGAGCCAAAATGTGTGGCTCGGAACTTTTGATACAGCCGTGGAGGCCGCCCTTGCTTATGACAGGGCCGCCAGATCTCTCCATGGCGATAAGGCAATAACTAATTTTCCGTCTGATCTTTCCGAGCCCACATCTTCCTCCCGTAGTGTTACGGGAGTCCCTCCCACCATGTCTGTCGGACAAGCCCATGATTCTCCGGAGCAGGTTCATTACATGGGTGTGAAAAAGCAACCGTCGGGAAAATTTACAGCAGAAATCAGGAGCAACGCAAAGAACCACTGTAAGTGGCTCGGAACTTTTGATACAGCCGTGGAGGCGGCCCTTGCTTATGACAAGGCTGTCAGATCTCTCAGAGGCGACAAGGCCAGAACTAATTTTCCGCGTCAGGGAGAAATCGAATGGAGCGCCACAAACCCACCAAGGAGACCAACTCCATGCAGGATACCAACCCCACCACATAGGATCCGTGCTTATGTGAGAAGACCCACCAGTGAGTGGACCCGTGCTTATGTGAGAAGACCCACCAATGTGCGCAACGCAGGGCCTGCGGATGATTGCCTTTCTTCATCATCGGCCATGACGGATACTAACTGTTTTGAGTCAAAAACTAATTGTAATAAGTTAAACCTGGACTTGAATCTTTCTCCGCCTGCTGAAGAATAAGATGACACTATCTCTGATGCCCGCCACCTAGAGAAGACACTTTGGCGCCTCTGCCTCAATATGATCTCACCACTACCACTGCAACTCTCGTGGTATTGTTTT
>VDFB02218085.1:0-16022 GCA_007258455.2 Sequoia sempervirens | reverse complement strand
CATATATATATATATATAGATATAGATATAGATATATAGTATGACTAACTCATATGCATGTCATAGGCACACATGGTGACTAGGTCATGTATACATCAATTTATACATAATGTGGCTAGCTTATAGACATAGCACATATACATAAAGTTACTAGCTTATGCATACATCACATATAAACATTATGATAGATCATACACAAATCAAGGATTCATATTTTAATTAAATCATACATATTCCACATATATAAATCACTTATTAAGCTCATACACACATATCATCATATGTGTATAGTGAGTAGCTAATCCATACATCCCCAATGCATTGTATCAGTACCTCATACATATTTCACCAGTACATATATTGACTGATTCATGTATATATCACATATGCATAGTGTGAATAGCTAATACACACATAAGAATTACATATATAGTGATTAACTCATGCATACATCACATATACCTAATGTGTCTAGCTAATACACACATCACTAGTATATATAGTGAATAAATCATGCATACATCATGTATACATACTATGACTATCTCAAGGTCTACATCATAAGTAGATATAGTGATTAGCTCATGCATACATCAAATATATATAGTCCGACTAGCTCATACACAAATGGCATGCACATATATAGTGACTAACATATGCATATTTCAAATGTACATAGTTTGATTAAATAGAAAAAACGTTCCAACCATACCCAAATTCTTAAAACCAAGCATCTTCCACTTTACCTCACCACAAACACATAAAACCTGGCACGTCTCCCAACTAGAAGAAAGAAAGTTGGTAATGCTCATACATCATGGATTCCATCTTTTTTTTCTAATTATTTTCAATTGTGCATCAAAATCAAGAATCTCGCATCATTTTAGTGTAGGAAAAAGCATACCTTTGCATTTTCACACTTGTTTGGCCCTGCCTTGCTTTATATATCATAATTTATGCCTTAATTGGTCCTATTTTGCATCCAAAATCCTAATTAATTATATCCTTTTATGTCTAATCCTGAAAAACATCAAAGGATAAATGCTAATTTAATGATTTTGGTTGTGTGTCCTTAATTTTTGGACTAGGACTAAGATGCCACCTAGGGCATCTTTGTCCTCCAAAGGTCTTGGGACCCTAATTTTGAAGGCACCCCTCAAATGGGTCCCCTTTGAGCTTGTGCCTGAAGCCGACAAGTCTGACTAAGACACCAACTAGGGCGCCTTAGTCCCCCTTAGTTATTTTTTCAGGATTGAATTTCAAATTTTGCTAGGATTTAGCCTCCTTTAATTAATCAATTCATATGTCATCTTGTTGTGGTGTAATTTCAGGATATTAAGCATGAATAAGTATAAATACATAGTTCCTTCATTCATTTTCATCCTACCAACTTGAGCATTCATGCATTATAGAAAGTTTAAGTTCACAATAGCATTCAAGAGAAACTCATCAAGTATTTGGAGACATCATCAAGATTCAAGAATCCTGTCAAATATATTTTTGCATCATGTGTGTTTCTGAGCTAACATTTGTGATGTAGGGTTTTGATTCAAGCAAGCAATTCAAGTCCATATATATCAAGAATTCATTTGATTCAAGATCTACATTCAAGCTAGCCACTTCACACAATTTTGCAGACTTCATAACAAGGGTTTGGTGAGGTTGCAACATAGCATTTTGTTCATTCATCATTTCCCTTCTTTATTTCATTTCATTTCAAGGTTTAACTACCAATAAGAGGTTTGACCAAGGAAAACCCCCATTTACTAACAATCAACAAGTTTTTTCTCTCTTTCATGTTTTTTTTTGCAGATTTAGGTTGACGACTTGAAGATCATTTGAAGTGAAAAGTTGCAAAGTTTTCCTCTTCACGGAAACTCACCTATAGGCTAGATCTAGAAATTTCAGGACCTAAGATTTGAGAAGAAGGAAGTGTAGACATTGAGCCTCAAGATCACATTATGAGATTTCAAAAATTCAAGATAGGACTAAGTTGGTAGCAAGGGCATCTTAGTCCTCTCAAGGGTATTTTGAAGAGATTATTTTAGATTCTATTTCAACATCTAAAGATTCTACATTTCCCCCGAAAAAACACAAAAAAACTAAGACAATAGTCAGGGTTTCTTAGTCCTTCCTAGCATATTTTGACAAAATTTTATGTTTCTAGAATCCTTATCACATTTCCAAACTTCCCAAGTACACACATCCTAACTCTTTATTACTTAATTTTGTCATTTGCATCCATCATATCTTGCATTACTAGGTTTTGTGAGTTGAATGATAAGTTGTCCTTTCCAAGCTTTTGCTTGGTGGTCAACTCTTCGAAGTCTAAAGAACCCCTCCCCTAGGTCTTCCTTGTTGAGAATCGACTCACCTTTGTGTTGATAGTCAATCCAATTTGGCATCCTAGGACATCCTTGAATGATAATTGGAGAAGAGTGGTGTTATAAGACCTAGGCCATAAAGCACCAATTCCCACATTAATCACCAATCAATAAGTTGCAACTAAATATTTAAAATACATATTTTATTATTTGAATTGTTAGAAATACTTACATTAGAAAAACAAGCTGCAGTTCTAAATATTTAAATATATATATTTCAAATTACATCTAAAACTTAAATAAATGAAAAATTAGAAATCATAACTTAAAATACTCTTCTACAAGCTTTCTAGCTTTGTTTTAACTTTGATCTTCTCAACACGATAGAAAAGAGGACATAGAAATTCATATGTGAACTTGACTCCCTAAGTAGTTTCAAAAATAATAATGTAAATGGTAAGTATAAATTATGTAATGTTCCAATATGTTTTTTATTTTTATATTTTAATTATTATATAAGTGTGTATGTATGTTTTTATCTCATAGGATTATGTAAAATTATTTGATTAATTTAGTAATTTTCTATCAAATGGTATTAACACATTACTATTGGAAAATGTGTCTCAGCCTTGCAATTACATAAGGTATTATTGATAGGTAAGTGTTGGGGTGGGGGAGTATGGGGCTGCCATGCCCCAGTGGGGGTCAAGGGTAGCACCCCTGGAAGCAAAATTTTATGTATATTTTATTATTGTAAATCTAGACTGTTCATCATTAGGTCTCAAATTTTATGGTCAATATTTTGTTGGTTTGACTTGTCCTAGAAGGAAACCCTATTTTATAAGGGTGTTGTATTGTGACTATGTATTGTGATGTATTTTGAGAGTCTAATAGTGGTCATGTTGTCGCTGGATCTCCGGTTGGTGATACTCTTTTGAGAAGCTTACTTTCCATTTATATTGTAATCTTTGTGATTTTTGAATAATATATTGGGCAGCTTTTGGAGTGTCGTGTTTTTCTCTTGAAATGATTTTTCCCATGCAAATTGTTGTTTTGTGGTATGCATGATATTTATGTTTATTTATGTTTAAGTTTCTGTAACTATTGTAAATATATGTAAAGTTTTGCATTATCCTCCTTTCAAGATTAGTGTAGGAGGGTGTTCCACTACCTTAGCTTCCTTACACTTGTTATTGAGAAAAGTAAGAGATCCTTATTTTCTATTTATCTCTTATTCAAGCAGATCTAATCTAAAGTTAAATTCATAACAATGTTCCATAAATTTTAGAAATTTCAACATATGAGATATATTATGCATATTGTGTGAATGCATAATTAAGGATTTGTGGTTTGCAAATTTATGATTATTTTTGTAGATCTAGGCTCTAAAAAAAGGCTTACTACTTTTAATCAACAAAAATCAAGGGGAATAGGTTATGATCCTTAAATCTAGCAAATGTATCATACATAAAATTAATGTTTAGATCCATACTAAAAGATCAAGCATACAAATATGTGATTGCTTCTAAAAGTATAAAAGTGGCATGCATAATAAAACACAATAATTATCAATACATATTGAACTATTTAACAAATTCTAATTTTCTAATGTAAAAGCTAAGTCAACTAAAACATTTAGCAAAATTAAATCAACATCAATACCAAAAATTAAAGACCTTTATTTAGAATTTAAATTTCAAATATTTATTTATATGCCTCGATAATAATAATAAAGTTATTCATCTACCAAAATACTTTTTGGAAAGATACATTTATTAGTTCCTGCCGCCAGGCAGGAATACCTATGCATTCGCTCGGAATGCTTTTAACTGGCAGCATCGGCCAATCACATTTTGCCATTTAACATATTACTTATTTTTTTGTATAGTTTGAATTTGGAGAGCTATTTTATATATTGGAAAATTAGCATTTATCTATTTTTCTATTCGTCCGAGTAGCTTTATAAATCATTTTCATTTTAAAAATTCAAGAAAATGCGAATGCATAAATTGAGTAAATAAATTTAAGCAAAGGTATAGTTTAGAAGTTGGCAGCTAGAGGTACATAATCCATGAATGTAGATTAAATGCATTAAAATATCAGGAAAATGTGAGCACATAAATTGATTAAACAAATTTAAGCAAAGGCATAGTTTACAAAACTGGTGGATAGACGTACGTAATGCATGAATACAAATTAAATGCATTAAATGGCATCTGGCTCGAGGTGAAGGCACTGGAATGGCTTGGTGGCCACGCGTGGCCATGGTACTTTGGTCATTTAATATAGAGTTAAGCCACTTGTTATGCATCTCTACTACTTTGCGTCTGTTGTTTTTGTGTTCTGTAAGTGCATGTTCTGAGGAAGAGTTTGTAGTGACTGAGCAGGAGATGTTATAGTTACAGAGTCCAGACCCAGAAACAAGTTACTTGAGGTGATAATTTCATAGTGCTCTATTGTGTGGCCGAGTAGAGGATTTTGTAGTTGCAGAGTTACACACTAGACAGCGAGAGACAAATTTATTGAGGTCACAAGAGGTAACTTTTCATTGTTTTCATCTATTTGATATGAGAAATGCAAGTAGGGTTTCATAGTGCTTTAAGGCATTCGTATAATTTGACTATAAATTCATATTTTAAACTACTTTTAGTATTATCTATTCAAATTTCTTGTTGAAATGCGAAGGTTTCATCTGTGTTTGATAGGAATTATGTAGAAACCCTCTTGTTCATTTTACTTCATGCATGTGAGCCCTGTAAAGTTTGTATATTTTTTGATTACTGCAAAGTGGTCCCATAAAGAGGGCTTTGGAACCAAAATTATTTCTGCGTGTGCGATAGTGAGAGCTTTTGAACAATGAGTCGGCAGTGTGTTGCTTTGAGCTTTTCCATTGTCATCAAAGCATAAAGTATAGAGGGATTTTGTTAAAAGTTGTGGTTATTGTCCTCGTAGGCATAAATGCAAACAATGGGAGCATACAAAAAATAGGTGAGCTGTTTGACAAAACTCGTGAAAGAAAAACTATTATATATGATTAGTTGTTTATATATTCATGCATTTGTAGAAGAAAAAATATCTATGTTTGATAGGAATTATGTAGAAACCCTCTTGTCCATTTTACTTCATGCATGTGAGCCCTATAAATTTTGTATATTTTGGTTTACTGCAAAACGGTCCCATAAAGAGTACTTTGGAACGAAAATTATGCCAACGTGTGCGATAATGAGAGCTTTCGAACAATGAGTTGATAGTGTGTTGCTTTGAGCTTTTCCGTTGTCATCAAAGCATAAAGGATAGAAGGATTTTGTTAAAATTCATGGTTATAGTCCTCGTAGGAATAAATGCAAACAATGGGAGCATACAGAAAATAGGAGAACTGTTTGAAAAAACTCGTGAAAGAAAAACTATTATATATGATTAGTTGTATATATATTCATGCATATGTAGAAGAAAAAATGGGAAACTAATACAATAGTAGGTAGTTATAACCCCCAAAAAGAATCAAACCTAGAACAAGAGAAACATCCAAAAAATTGTGCTTTAAAGTACCTAATGCACTAGAGAATTTACCATAGCAGAATACAAATTTTCATTTACACAGAGATAGAGAAAAGAATGCAGTATAAACCTATTTTTTTCTAGCAAGCATTTAAATTCTGTCAGATGTCATGGTTACTATTCTCATAGGTAGACATGTAAAATATGAAAGCATTTATAAGGAAAGTGAACTGATTTACAAAAGTTCTCAGGAAAATGGGCTTTTGGGGAATGCAATGAGTATTAAATCTAGACACCTTGATATTCACATGTTAACTTTGGCATTTTTATGGAGTTGGTAGCTCTCATTTAGTCTTCTTTCATCTGATATCTAATTAATTAGGTGGCTATTAATTAGTCTTTAAAAACATAATAATAAAAAGAAATAAATAATTATAAATATCCTTGTGGACATTTTAATTATGGGATGTGATTTGTACTTGCATGTAGATGGATTAAGCACTCAAAACTCATAGTAAATGTAGCATGCTAGCTAATAGGTCCATGTGACATTTCAGACATGTTAAAGTAGTCAATTCCATATTTGTCATTTATCCTTGTATCATTAGATAACTAATTAATTAGGTAGTTGTTAATTAGTCTTTGAATACATAGTAATTAAGAGAAAGAAAAAATTACAATTATCCTTGTGTACATTTTACCTGGTGACCAGATTCAAGGAATAAACATACGAAGCAAACAACAATTTGAGATTTTGTAATTGGAAAACTTAGACTGAATGCTTAGGAAGTTAGAAAATTGTATCTTGGGGTTATAAAAAACTATGTCAAATATGTTTTAGAATTCAAATTGCAATGTTTCCGTAGAGCAGTCAAGTAATATTGCTTGATAAAATAATTTTAGACTTCGTGCAAAAGAGTAGTTAAATTCATTGGTAGAAGATTTGTGGTACAAGAACCCATGGTAACTAGTTTGTGTAGTTAATCTGATTTACATTTATACTTGTGTCTCTTGAATCTAAAAAATGCTTGCTAGTGTTTTAATGGATTTGGCTATTAGTATCCATTGCAGTAGGAGTATTATATGTTGCAATTGTAATTTTGGGAGTTGTTTGCATTTTGGTCATTTCCTTGAGCTTAATTGCTATTCTTTTAGAAAAAAAAACAAATGGTCTTTGTTTACTAATCAAAGCTTATTACATGGTGCAATGCTTTTGATCAGAAGAAGAGAGGTGGTGTAGCAGTGCAACTGTAGCAAATTCTTCAAGAAAAGAGTACAGGGTGAGTTTCTAGAATAAACCTTCTCCTTTGTTTACAATTGCATAGAGTAGACAAAGAAAAGGGTTAATTCAAGATTCTCACTATATTGATTGTACTTGTAGTCATATCATTGCTTTTTGTTACAAGGACAATCTTTACAAATGGGTATTGTGAGTGGCATATGCTATATGGTTCATAAAAATTAAGCAATTGGGGTTCAAAAGTAGATCTTTGTTGCAATAATATGACATCAGAAGTGCAATTATTATCCAATCAATGTCTTTGGTGGCTAATCGCACTTTATAATTTAAACATAGTCTTTTCTATTTTGAGAGTTTGATTCTGAATCCATATGCATACTTTGATTAAAACTAGTGGCTGAAGGTACATAATTCATTGATGCAAAATAGCCTTTAAGTACATAGCAATTAAAAGAAAGATATAATTACAATTATCCTTGTGTACATTTGAACTATTAAACAAAGGCAATTAACAAACTAGCACTAGAAGACCATGTGTGTGTTAACGTGTTGGATAACATGTATTTGTGCATAGGTGTATATGGATGCTATGAGTTGTGATTTCTACCATTATGTAGCGCTTACTATTACTTGTACAACCAAGCCACATGCAAGTGGAATTCATAATTCATGGCATCCAGATACACTCAAGGACAAATACAAATCAAGGTTGTTGGCATCCTGATAAGAAAGATGATGAGATACATCCAATTAATGTATGTCACAACATCTTATTGAATGAAGATGATCTGGATAGGGAAGTTACAAATGAGAATCCTTATTGGTGTGTGACGAATGCTCTTTTTGGAGACTTGTCAAGAAAATTGCATGCTAATACTATTAGAGAACAGGTGGAATCAGATTTATTGATTGACTATGATTGATGGGTCAAATGTGTACAAGGATAGTTAAATAATTAGGCAGCTGTTGATTAGTCTTTAAGTACATAATAATTAAAACAAAGAAATAATTACAATTATCCTTGTGTGCATTTGAACTGTTGATCAAAGGCAGTTAACAAACTTGCACTAGAAAACCATGTGTGTGTTAATATGTTGGATAACATGTACTTGTGCATAGGTGTATATGGATGCTATGAATTGTGATTTTTGTTTGCATGTAGCTGGTTTAAACATTTAATAATTAGTGCTAGATAATGGAATGAAATGAACTTGGGCAAATGGAAATAGAATGACCCCATGAAATTGAAACATCAATGTTTACATGGCTTTAACATGATAGCAGATTTGCATCCATGAGACTTATTTAAATCTCAAATGTCATACTGTATGTGGTGTATTAGCTAATTGGCTTAACATGATAGCTTCCAAACAAGTTAATTCAGCGATCAATCAAGCTAATTGGCTGATGAATTAATTGTGTTGAGTGGTTAGTCATAGTTAATTATTAGTCATCTTTATCCTCCAAATCAGTTAAATCAATCTTGCCTATTCACATTCACAGATACACAATCTTTCTGACCATTTTTCTGTTTTTAATAAAATAGGAGCTTTAGAACAGGATATGTACATTCATCTAAGCATGATAAGACGTGGATTTCTGACAGATATTATGGTTTGAAATGCTCTCATGAATATGCATACAAAATATGGAAGCACAAGAAAAACATGTAAACTGTTTGACAGAATTCCTCGAAGAAATGTTGGCTCTTGGTGTGTAATGATTGCAAGTTATGCAGAGAATTATTTGTCGAAAAATATTTTTGCAAAATTTCAAGCAAATTAACTAAATAGCTGATCAAGTTAACTGTGAATCAAGTTACTTGACCAATCAATGAAACTAGTTCATTGATAGATCAGTTTTCTTGAATAGTTAATTATAGTTAATTATAAATCATCTTTATTCACCAAATCAATTAAACCAATCATGGCCATTCATATGCAAAAAAAGAATTTCTTGAAAAGGCTTTATAGACAAGGAAGCAAATGCAATTGCTAGGTGCAAACCGAAATTGCAAAACCTTCGTCAACATCTTCCTTTGTGTTTCTTGTGCTACAAATATTCAACAAGCTATAGCTGTCCATATTAATTGTATTCCTTTGTCTATGTTCAAGCCATTTGTTTATTCTATTGCTTTTGCTATTATTTGATAAAAGTTCAAATGTCATAGTATATGTGGCGTATCAGCTAATAAGTCCATCTCACATTTCGCTAATGACAATTTAGTTTGTCTCATCTGTCTCTGATACATTAATCAAAGTCAATTAACAAATAAGTCAATCTTACACTTGACTCATGCAAATTAATTCAAATCTATCTTTTACTCATTAATGAAATTAACTAATTAGTTTAACAAGATAGCTTTCAAACAAATTAGGTCAGTGAACAATCAAGCTATTTGACTGATGAGCCAATTGAGTTCAATAGTTAATCATAGTGATAGCAAAAAAATCCTTGCTAGATGATGTCATAGTTGAATTTGGTTTTGTGTGCCTGTTTGCACTTTTGCTATAGCTTGAAGCAATGGTGCTTTATGGTTCAAGTATTAAGTGTAATTGGAAACCTTTCTTGATTTAAATTGATTGATTAAAATCTGTTTGGAAACCATAGTTACAATGTTTCTTTAGGCTCGATGCAAAACAACAATATAGTTAAAATGCATAGCAAAAGCCTGTAGAGAACCATGCTCACACTTGTACATTTGGAATTCAAGGACCTATGATAAATAGTCTCACAGGTTAATTTGTTTTCAATTAATACTTGTTTCTATTGAATCTAAAAAAATACTTGCTGGTTTTTTCGGTGTTTTGACTATTAGTATCCATTACACTATCACTGTCATCCATTGCAATTATAATTTTGGGAGTTGTTTGCACAGATGTGTTTTGATGCATTGTGAAACCCAACTTGTGTTTCTGGGATAAAATGAAGCAAAATAAATAAAAGTAGCAATTTGTTACCTTGAGTAACTCGTCTCTTGGTGTTCATTCAATGAGCATAGGAGCTTTTGCTCTGTCACTGTAAACGTCCCCTTTGTATTGATAAAAGTTGTCAGTCCTCAAATCTATGCCTTTGCTTAAATTTAGTTGTATATGGAGTAACATTGTTTTCAAATACATGACTGATAATAACACGTATATTAGAAAACTTTGAATCAAAAAACACAAATCATTAAAAAAATAATATTTCTCTCTTTGTCTTATATTGCTACAGATAGAGCTTCTTTTCAATCATCATATGTATACCCCACATATTCCTAGACTAACTGTATTAACTTAGAGAGTCTTGACAAATTGCTGGAACAACTCACTATTTTCATCTTTGCATAAGCCTCCACTGTACTCCACACTATATTATTGTTGTCTACCTTTCTACCATCAAAACTTGTCTACATATGGAAAATGACTAAAATTACACATTCTTTTGTTGGATTGCTTATCATGTTCTGCCACCTTAATAAGATCAGGTACAGCCATAATGTATTAAAAATGAATTTATAACTGTGCAATGCAATCAAGCCCCTGTTTTCCAAGTTATAGCGAAACAAACTATATGATTATACCACAAATGGAGATTCTTAGTCCAAACAAGAGGGAATAAAAACATAAGATGCAATTGTTAGCCAGGTCCTTCATTGCTCCCTTGCTACTGGTAGATATCACAAAAAAGTACAAACCTATTTGTAAGATGACAATGAATTTAAGGCACTTGAAATAAGTTTGTCTCTATAATATTGCCCACACTTATTTAGCCCCAGCAGCTATGTATTGGCTTATAGGTAGATATAACAGTTGAAAATGCTATCATAGACATATATTCACAATGTGGAAATATAGACAAGGTCCAGGAATTGGAAACAAGGAATGCATAGGAAACATAAGCTATGAAATACAATGACATGTAGCATAAACAAGTAACAATTTAAACTCCAATAATCTATTAAAAAGCTTTTATGAACATTGATTTTTTATCATATTACTTTTGCAAAATACACGTATAGTAATGCAAAAAGGGTATCTGGTAATTTTGCTATCAATTCATATGACCCAAGAACTGCTTCTGACAGAGACACACTTCCTCCTCCATCTGTTTTAGTTTAGCAGAATCTGGTCAAGAACTTTATTTTGTTAAATGAAACAATCAGGAATTTGGAAAACAGAAAAAACAATGGATTCTTGAGCTTTCTAATTCATTATGATTTTTCAATTTTTTTACCTCACTTTTACAGCATACTGAATAACAAGCAACTAAAAACAACATTCAGAACTCTACAATGCTCTAGTAGAATGAGAACACAAACAAGTATTCAAGGGTACCTATGCTGTTTACTTCTGCTCCAAACTCTAAAAGAAGGCTTCCACAGTCTTTGTATCTATTTGCTGTTGCAATGTGCTAAACACAGTATATCAAAAAGATTTGTCATATTGTTCCGAACTCTCAATAAAAAAGAATCTCCATATCCTACCATCAAAGAAAATGCATTAAAGTCAAAGGAGTTTGAAATTGAAGATAACAAACCTAATAGCACTCACTTGGATAAACTGTTTTGTATAGTCTGAATTTTATTGGTTCCTAGCGTCAAGGCAGTAATACTCATGCATTCGGTTGGAATGCTTTTAACTGGCAGCATTGGGCAATCACATTTTGGCATTTAACATATTACTTATTTTTTTGTATAGTTTGAATTTGGAGAGCTATTATTTATATTGGAAAATTAGCATTTATCTATTTCCCTATTGTCTGAGTAGCTTTATAAATCATTTTTGTTTTGAAAATTTGGGAAAATGCGAACGCATGGATTGATTAAATAAATTTAAGCAAAGGCATAGTTTGAAAACTGGTGGCTAGAGGTACGTAATCCATGAATGCAGATTAAATGCATTAAAATATCAGGAAAATGCGAGCACATAAATTGATTAAATAAATTTAAGCAAAGGCATAGTTTATAAAACTGGCGAGTAGACGTACGTACTACATGAATACAAATTAAATGCATTGAATGGCATCTAGCTCGAGGTGAATGCGTTGGAATGGCTTGTGGCCATGCGTGGCCAGGGTACTTTGGTCATTTAATATAGAGTTAAGCCACTTGCTATGCATCTCTATTACTTTGCGTGTGTTGTTTTTGTGTTCTGTAAGTGCATGTTCTGAGGAAGAGTTTGTAGCCAATGAGTAGGAGATGTTATAGTTACAGAGTCCAGACCCAGAAACAAGTAACTTGAGGTGATAATTTGTTATTTTCCACAGTTTCTTATTTTAAGTGCATAATGAAGTTGTGTTTCATAGTGCTTTAGTTGGACTATTACTATCACTTTGTGCCTGATGTGTCGGTGCATGTATGTATGTATGCATGTCTCTATGTACATATGCATTTATCTATGTGTATATCTATGTAAACATTTGTAGATGTATATATGCATGTATGCATATGTCTCTGGATATATCTATGCATGTGTGTATTTATGCATATATGTATGTGTGTATAGATGCATCTATGTGTATATGCATGCATGCATATATGTTTACGTCCATACATGCATTTATGTGTGTCTACATGGATGTATCTGTACATATATATACATATGTATATATATATATATGTGTGTGTGTCTATATGTCTTCTCTAGGAGAGAGTTTACAGTGACAGGGCAAAGGTTGTCATGGTTCCAAAAAGGACACTTGTAGACAAGTTACTTCAGGCAATAAATAGTTATTTTCATTAGTTTTCTTTTATTTAAGAGTCCATAGGCAGATTGGGTTTCACAGTGCTCAGCCTACGCTAATCTTCATAGACTAGTTCCTCGGATGAACAATTGTCTTTTCTCCAATGTACAATATGGAAGCTTAACGATAACTTGGTGCTTATGAGTCCTCTAAAGATTGCATATCTTCAATTACTGTATCACTGTTCCATAGTGCAAACTTTAGAGCCACTGTGCTGTTAGCATGTGCCATAAGGGGACCTTTTGAACAATATGTGGACAATGTGTTGAGAAGGCTTTGCAGGCTGTCAGGCAAATGCAATTTACAGATATAAGCCTAAACTCCACAATTGCTTTCAGCTTTCTCGTTGTCATTAAAGCATAAAGGAAAGAGGATTTTTTCCAAACTTCTAATCTATGTACTTCTACATGATAATTCACCTTATTAATTAATGAATCAAATTATCTTAATTAGTTAATCTTCTTTTCCCTTCTATCATTTGATATCTAATTAATTAGGTAACTGCTAAATAGTATTTACATACATAGTAATAAAAAGAAAGAAATAATTATAACTATAACTATTCTTGTGCACATTTGACCCATCAATGAAAGTCAATTAATAAATCTAATTCCACCTATCCACTAATAGTATTTGCATGCAATTTCCTTGAGAAGTCTTGAAAAAGAGGATTACTCACACACCAATAAGGATTCTCATTTGTAACGTCCCTATCCAAATCATCTTCATTGAATAAGATGTTGTGGCATACATTAATTGGATGTATGTCATCATCTTTCTTATCAGGATGCCAACAACCTTGGTTTGTATTTCTCCTTGAGTGTATCTAAATGCCATGAGTTATGAATTCTACTTGCATGTGGCTTGATTGCACAAGTAATAGTAAGTGCTACATAATGGTACAAAATAAACTTATGCAAATGGAAATGAAATGGCCCCATTTAGTTAGAAAATCAATATTTATCTAGCTTCCACTATTAAGTGATAGCTAGTCTAGCATTAAATAGTAGCTAGAAATTATTTTTATTAGAACTTAACAGTGCTAGCACAAGTCTGTGTTGTTTTTTGGCTTAGTATTGACAGGTTGCCATGGCCTATTTACACTTCTTCAGACGCTTAAGCAAATATGGCATCTATTCCATTGATTGCTCTTAAAGAGCTTATGCCACCATTGCAATAACAGAATTACACTAATGCATGCAAATGCAAAAAATGTTCTATATTATAGGGTACACAAATAACAATAAGTATTTTAAAATTATAAAATGCAATTTGCATTATAAGAAACAAATGTTCTTACTTAGGTTCTTTCTCGTCGAAATGAATCTACATGAGAATTTTGTTTTGTTTTTATGAATTACATAGTATATGTCACTCACTGTACTCATTTGTCTAAATTGTCCTTGTAACAGGGATCGGTGCTTTCAACTGTATTTAAACAATCACGCACAAACTGCAACGTGAGGTTAGCATATTAACCTTCTCCTCTTTTTTTGAAAAAAACAATGCAAAGTTTTCCAAATATGCGCTTCTAGGAAGATTTCCCATGGTTGTAGATGAAATAGTATATGTTTTTACAGTTTGCTCACTTCTCAATTTTGTCATTGTACTAGGAAAAATTACTTGTGCCTATAATAATAGTCAGAATTTGTACATTGCTGCAAGTATACTTGATCATTCAATAGCAGATTGCAAGGTCAGCTCTCCAAATTGTCTTTCTGCTTTTCTTGAAATGCAATTGAAATTCTTCAATATAATGACTGCATAAAGTTCTTTTTCATGTTTTCATTTTGTCATCTTTTATTCCTCATTTCTTTGAACACAAATGATTTAAAAGGCTGCATGCACATATAGAAACAGGAAAATGCATTTTCCACAATTGCAATAGTAATTTGTCTTTGAAAAATAGAACAAGTTTTGCTTATGTGTTAACTAGTTATACTTCCTCTATACAATATCCATAAAATAGAATGAACTGCTAGAATGCAATTTTTAAACCCTTTTTATAGTTTCAAATAGCCTATAAAGTCATAATTCTTTGTTTTATGTCAACTAGTTTTTACCTATATGCATTTAAGGAAATTTTGTTCATAAGACTACTTATATCTGTGGCAAGTTGCTATGCACTGTGCAAGTGAACGTGTGTTTAATCTTCTTGTATTGCAAAAAAAGACCACAAAGTTAATTTCAAAAGCTGACATGGCACATGAGTACAATGAATGATGTACTACGTTACTCATAGACATGATGCAATATTTTTCCATGGTCTTGCTTACATGCAAAATGACATTAACCACAATTTTTTTTGCTCACATTGCCAATTTCACTGTGTGCTTTAAACCTCTAAAGTAAGAGAAAACTGAGGAAAGAAACTATTTATTGCCTCAAGTAACTCATTTCTGGTTCTGGACACTGTAACTATAACAAAGTCTGCTCAATCACTATAAACTCCTCTAGAACAAAGACTTGTAGAATAGAAAAACAATTTCCGCAAAGTAATAGTCATGCTTAACAAGTGACTTAAGCCTATAACAAATGAACAAAGCAGCCTGGCTATACATGTCCACCAAGCCATTCCAGTAGTTTCCCATCCAGCCACATGCAATTTAATGCATTTACTTTGCATTTATGCACTGTGTGCCTGCACCTGTGAGTTTTAATCTCTTTTTTTTTTTATTTAATCAATATATGCCTTCGCTTTTTCTCAATGGATCTATGCCTTTGCATTTTCCTCAAATTTTTAAAACTCAAATGATTTTAAAAGCTATTGCCACAAATAAGAAAAGCCATAGATCTTCTTTGATCAATCAATGCCTTCGCATTTCCTTGATTTTTTAAAAACAGAAATGATTTATGAAACTATTCCCTACATGCCACTTAATTCATGTTTATGTGAATAGCTTTTAAAATCATTTGCTCTTTGAGAAAATTAGTCACTTAGAAGTACATAGAAACAAAGGAATCCAATTACACAAAACATTTGAAGACCATAGCCTTAGATTGACAATGTGAGCAAAAAAGATTCTTATCCACCATTTCTTGCATGTAAACAAAGCCACGTGAAAATATTGTTTTGTGTTTGTGGCATTGAAAGTATACATCATGCATTGTACTCATTTATCCAATTTGTCAATGTAATAGGAATAAGTACATACAATCTTGGTGGGGGACAGTGGATGACAAGGTCAGGTTGAAGAATTAATACTATTTTCCCCTTATGTTGCTAAAAAATTGTT
>VDFB02218084.1:0-16426 GCA_007258455.2 Sequoia sempervirens | reverse complement strand
TTGCAACGCTTAGCTAAATTTCTCAACCCAACATTCTCAATGGCGCATTTAGGGGTGCTTCCTTCAAATTTTCATGCCTTAGAGGATTTTCTTGCCTTCTCAACTCTTGGGCGCATACAAGGTGTCTTATTTCCAGCTTTCAATACTTAGGAGATTTCAAATTCCTTCTCCAAATCAAGGGTGCATTTAGGATAGTAAGCTTTCAGTTTTTATGCCTTAGAAAATTTCATTGACTTCCTCTTGAGTTAAGGCGCATTTGCTGGTAGCTACTTTCAGTTTGCTTGCCTTTGAAAATTTTCAACTCACCTCCTTCAAGGCTAGGCGCATATAGGAGGTCAAGGCTTCAAGTTTACAATACTTAGAAAAATTTCCAAGTATCTTTCTCCCCAAGGGCACATATAGGGGTGCCTTCTTCAAATTCTCACGCCTTAGAATATTTTAAGCACCCTCTCCTCCCCTTGGGCGCATTTGGAGCCTTGTACTTTCAATTTTATCTAGCCTTAGCCAATTTCCAAACCATTCAAACCTCTTAAGGCGCATTTGAGGGGTCTTACTTTCAATTCCCAACACTTAGGCGTTTTTCATCTCCTAGCCTCCTTTCAAGGGCGCATTTGACATATGCTACTTCCATTTTTCATACTTAGGAAATTTTCACCTTCTTCATGTTGCTTTCAAAGGCGCACTTGACCCCTTGTACTTCCAATTCACTTTTTCCATGCTTGTTCTTGGGCGCATATGAGGGGGTCAGCTTTGAGTTTTGATAACTTAGAATTTTTTCAAGTATTCATGCAAGGTGAGGCGCATTTCACATGGGTAGCTTCAAATCTTGAGTACTTAGTGAATTTTCATGGCTTTCGTCTGATTTGAAGTGGTTTGTTCACGTTGCCCCTAGCTTGCCCTAGCTTTCTATTTTTAGAAAGTTTCTCAAATTTTGCATTTTAAGCTGATTTCTAGCTCCAAAAAGCTTGATTTTCACTTTATCTTGAACCTCGTGATGTGATTGAGCTATTGGCGTCTGATGCCTGCCTATACTTGCTATTTTTAGCAACTTACTAAAAATAGTAATTGCTCAGAATGTGCTCAAACTTTGCGTGTTGATTGCCTGAAGGATGTAGATCGTGGCTGGATACTACTTCTGTGTGAATGTCGTGTTTCGTCCTAGATTTTAGGAACCCTAATTCTTCTGCATAGGCCTGTTAAAAATAGTAAGTGCTTGATTTTCGAACCTCTGCAACTCCGTTTGACCTGAAATTTGCGTCATGGGGTCCTCATCACTTGCTTGACCTGTTCATACTGGTGCCTTGCGCTGACCTGCTATTTATAGCATGTTTCAGAAGTGACTTACTATTTATAACAGTTGCTTGATTTTGAGACTTCCACAACTCCGTTTATCTTGAAATTTGAATGACGTGACCCTCATCGGTAGACTTGCCCGTTCACACCGGCGCCCGTTGCTGATTTACTATTTATAGCCTATTTCAAACGTGGCTTACTATAAATAGTAAGTGCTCTGATTGCCTTCAAATTTTACTAGTGGATAGCTTGAAAGATACTGATTGTAGTGGGATACACCGGTTTTCGAAAATTCTGGCATTTGACCCCTCATTTTGGGACCAAAGCTGGAAACCCTAATTTGTCTTGCATGTGCTTCAAATGACCTCCATTTGACCACGTTTTTGTTGCATGTCACTATGTTCGTGATTCTGAAGTGCTGGGCAGTTGCCGGAGTGAACCTGCTAAAAATAGTAAGTGGTTGAAAAAGTGACCAAGCAGCCGTCAGATGAGTTTGCATGTCACACTGCCTGAGAGATCTCGAAAAACCTAGGAAATCCTAGAAAAATTATCAACATGCGAGCACTGACTAAAAATAGCAAGTCCCGAAAAAGTGATCAACTCCGTTTGCATGTTACCTCGTTGTGAAGCTCTTGGAAAACCTAGAAATATTATGCAGACGTGCTGAGAAATCTCACATGCACACCCTAAAAATAGCCACTGAAGCGTGAATCATTGAAAGTCATCATCTCGTTTTGCATGCTATATCATTGCAAAGGTCTCGAAAAACCCACAAAGAATCTCCGAAAATGCATCTGGGAATCCAACATGCGAACCCTAAAAGTGACCCTCGAAGGCAAAACTATTAAAAATAACAAGTTGTCTGTTTTAGCTCAAATTTTGCAAGTAGGTAGCTCACAGTGTTATAAGTGCAATGCAGTCGTCAGAATTTAAAAATCCCAAGAAAATAGGCCCCAAATTGGTACTTACTAAAAATAGCAAGTTATCAGAATCCAGTGAAAATTCAGTGGAAACTTGTTTATAGCCCCCCTGACAACAATGTTAGTCTCAAATTTCAATAGCCAAACTTGATTTGACCTCAAACTGACGTGAGAAATGCAAACCCTAATTCTATAGACTTAGCCGAAATTTCAATTCAGACGGGCACATCCCCGGAAAGACAGACAAAACAAGAGAGAGACAACAAGAAAACTAAACAAAATCAAGCCAAAAGACCGAAACGAAGCAAAAATTAAGGGGTCCCCATTTGCAATGGGGCAATGTGTGAAAAGGTCACAACAAGGATGTTCTCTCCTTCCAATTTTGTTTGCTAGTCCATCTTTTCCTTCGATGGATCTCCATTTTCACATCCTTCTAGTAGACTCTCCTTCCAAGATTCAGTGGATCCTTTCAATAATTGCAAAGCTCTTAATTTTTAGTTTGTAAGATGAAATGTTAGTGAAGTTTTCTTTTTGAAATCTGGTGAAACTTTTCCTTTGCTTCAATAGAAACTTTTTCTTCCTTTAGTAGAGCTTTTCAAGTGTTTTGGCTGACATAGAATAAAGTTACCAACTGTGACTCTATCCTCTCTTGAACAAAATCTCCTACATGCTAAGATTACTAGAAAGATCATGCATTCAACTCCAAGGTTCCTTCACGCAGTGGATAGTCTCAGTTGGCTCGATGTGATTTGCTGGTATTTCAAGGGGACTTACGGAATTCTTCAACAGCATAGAAAGGGATTTTCACAGTTTGAAAGATTTATCAACAAAGCATGGGTTTCCTATACTAACCAAAAAGTACTGAATTGAAATGGTTGCAGGGATAAGAAGGCTCTAATCTACTCTAAAGCGTGGGACATGGCAATCAACTCTCGCAAACTTCAACTAGGCTCCGCTTTGCCTCACTTCGAACAGCGTCCACAGAACTAGTGCAATCTTCAGAGGAGTAGCTCAAGTTGTTCAGATCACAACTTAGCATGAAAATACCATCACAACGACGCATATAAACATACAAATTATGATCGAAGTTAAGTACACGATATTCCAGTTGACCACACAAGGCGCACCCACCATCAGTGAGCTTGCTAGTGGTATGGATAAGCGAAGCTTGCTCAAATTAAACACCACATTCCACAGTTACTATCTACTACTTGCATGAAACAAAATCTATGTACTTCACTTTAAAATCCTACTTGAAGTAGAAGGACGAAGAAACCTCGCTAGCTACTCACAACAAAAGATGAGATCATCATCAATGAAAACTCTTTTTATTGAGAGTGTTCACAACAATTTCTTACAAAGCTTTCAAAGGAAAAACTTTCCTTCTTCTTCAAACTATGCTACCAATCTACGCTATGCTATCTACACTATCAGTCTCTCTACTTTATGTTTGCTATCTAATGAATTACAAATGAGGGGGGATGCCCCTTTTATAGTTGGCCCAGTCCAACGGACGGCTTAGATTACAATCAAATGGAGGGCTTAGATCAAGCCACATAAGCCCTAACCCTAAAAACTGCCACCAAGAAGAGTGGGGTAATAAATGAGTAATTAATGTCCACCATCTTCTAGAAGATTCCTGTCCATAGACGCATTCGCATTGTTCTTGTTCCTCTTCTTGACTGCAAATTGGATGAGTCTGATCATCATGGCTTCAACTTCTTCCTCAGTCTTGAGGGAATTTCAGTGCTTGAGGATCTTCTTCTCAGTTGTCACTCTTCAACTCTTCAACACTTGAGCCTTCACTATTTTTCAATCCCGGATCTTGAAGGATTCTTCAGTCGTGGACTTGAACACTTAGCGATTTCTTCCAAGTACTCGCTCCATCTCCCCAAGTCATTATGCCATGGCCTCAGTGTTCACCCTGCAAAACAAGCAAGGAGAAGGGCATCATAACACTTCATAATATAAATTCAACTCACTTACCTAATTTTCATGCTTTGATCTCCAAAGTCTGCGTGATCTCCGGATCTGATAGGGTTCATTACTTTTCCCTAGCAAACTTTGCCTTCTTCATAGCCTTTCAACACCTGTGCATTTAGGGATCTATGTCTGGAGTTTGTGCCTTAGAAATTTCTCCACCTTGAGGGTGCATTTGGAAACTTGATGCTTGAGTTTCACTTCATCTGCAAATTTTTCGTGCCTAAGACAAATTTTGTTTCCTGCCTGCGAGTGTGTTTCACCTCATCAATATTTTTCAACATAATTTATTCTTCTGGTGATAACAAACTTAGGCATTTTCATATTTTATTCCTCTGCCTTAGAAAAAATTTATTTCCTCTGGAGAATTTCATCAAGCAGGCGCTTGAGTAAAATCTCCATCTTAAAGTTTTAGGCAAGGCGTGAAAAGTTTTAAAATCATCTCCCTGTTGAAGATATCCGATAACCAGAAGAAAATTCCCTCCAGCAAGCATCAAATTCATGTGTCTACAAACGAAGGGGTTCATTTAATTTTTGAATTTTAACCTTAAAAAAATAATTTGCCACCAAATTTATTTTCATTCTTCATCTCTGGGCGTATTTTCCTTGCTCTGCCCCAACAATCTTCTTCAACCTCATGAAGCTGGCGCATATTGATGTATCAACTGCCAATTCATACATGCCTTAGTGAATTTCATCACCATTTCAAAGTGGGCGCATTTTCATGTATCTACTGCCATTTTTACAACACTTATAAAATTCCCTAGCTAACACATCATCTTGGGCGTATTTGACCCTATGTGCCTCCACTTTACATGCCTTAGGCAAGTTTTCAACATATCCACATAGAGGTTAGGCGCATTTGACTAGAGGAGCTTCTAGTCTTTAACACTTAGACTCCTTTCCCTCTCCTCCTTGAAGCTGGCGCATTTAGAGACCCCTACTTCCACCTTCAATGCCTTAGACAAATTTATCCATGACCTATCAGGCTTGGGCGTATTTTGAGGGTCATACTTCCATTTTAGACACTAAGAAAATTTTCCAAGGCTTCTCCAAGTAAAGGGCGCATATAGGGATCTAAGCTTGTAGTTTACAACACTTAGTCAACCTTTTAACTCAACCTCTCTAGCTAAGGCGCATTTCACCACTATTACTTCCAATTTGGGTGCCTTAGACAAATCTTTGATGCCACCAACTTCTCTTCAACCTAGGCGCATATAGGAGGTCAAGCTTCAAGTTTGCAACGCTTAGCTAAATTTCTCAACCCAACATTCTCAATGGCGCATTTAGGGGTGCTTCCTTCAAATTTTCATGCCTTAGAGGATTTTCTTGCCTTCTCAACTCTTGGGCGCATACAAGGTGTCTTATTTCCAGCTTTCAATACTTAGGAGATTTCAAATTCCTTCTCCAAATCAAGGGTTAGAAATTTTCATTGACTTCCTCTTACTTTGGGTAAATGTGATGGTAGCTACTTCAAGTTTGCTTGCCTTTGAAAATTTTCAACTCCTCCTTTAGAGGCTACAAGCATATAGGAGTCAAGGCTTCAAGTTTGTACTTAGAAAAATTTCCAAGTATCTTTCTCCCAAAGGGCACATATAGAGGTGCCTTCTTCAAATTCTCAGCCTTAGAATATTTTAAGCACCCTCTCCCTCCCCTTAGAAGAGCATTTGGAGTCATGTACTTTCAATTTTATCTAGCCTTAGCCAATTTCCAAACCCTTCAAGCTTCTTAAGGCGCATTTGAGGGTTCTTACTTTCAATTCCCAACACTTAGGCGTTTTTCATCTCCTTACTAGATTTGGGCGCATTTGACATATGCTACTTCCATTTTTCATACTTAGGAAATTTTCACCTTCTTCATGTTGCTTTCAAAGGCGCATTTGACCCCTTGTACTTCCAATTCAGCGTTCTTGGGGCATATAGAGATTGACTTTGAGTTTGATGCTTAAATTTTTAGTATTCATCTTTTGAGGTGAGGCATTTCATGGGTAGCTTCAAATTTTGAGTACATAGAAGAATTTTCATGGCTTTCGTCTGATTTAAAGTGGTTTATTCACGTCGCCCCTAGCTTGCCCTAGCTTTCTATTTTTAGAAAGTTTCTTAAATTTTGCATTTCAAGCTGATTTCTAGCTCCAAAAGCTTGATTTTTACTTTATCTCGAACCTCGTGATGTGATTGAGCTACTGGCGCCTGGTGCCTGCCTATACCTGCTATTTTTAGCAACTTACTAAAAATAGTAATTGCTCAGAATGTGCTCAAACTTTGCGTGCTGATTGCCTGAAGGATGTCGATCGTGACTGGATGTTGCATTTGTGTAACTGTTGTGTTTCGCCCTAGATTTTAGGAAACCCTAATTCCTCTGCACAGGCCTGCTAAAAATAGTAAGTGCTTGATTTTTGAATCTCTGCAACTCCGTTTGACCTGAAATTTCGCGTCATGGGGTTACTCCATCACTTGCTTGACCTGTTCATACTGGTGCCTTGCGCTGACCTGCTATTTATAGCATGTTTCAGAAGTGACTTACTATTTATAACAGTTGCTTGATTTTGAGACTTCCACAACTCCGTTTATCTTGAAATTTGAATGACGTGACCCTCATCGGTAGACTTGCCCGTTCACACCGGCGCCCGTTGCTGATTTACTATTTATAGCCTATTTCAAACGTGGCTTACTATAAATAGTAAGTGCTCTGATTGCCTTCAAATTTTACTAGTGGATAGCTTGAAAGATACTGATTGTAGTGGGATACACCGGTTTTCGAAAATTCTGGCATTTGACCCCTCATTTTGGGACCAAAGCTGGAAACCCTAATTTGTCTTGCATGTGCTTCAAATGACCTCCATTTGACCACGTTTTTGTTGCATGTCACTATGTTCGTGATTCTGAAGTGCTGGGCAGTTGCCGGAGTGAACCTGCTAAAAATAGTAAGTGGTTGAAAAAGTGACCAAGCAGCCGTCAGATGAGTTTGCATGTCACACTGCCTGAGAGATCTCGAAAAACCTAGGAAATCCTAGAAAAATTATCAACATGCGAGCACTGACTAAAAATAGCAAGTCCCGAAAAAGTGATCAACTCCGTTTGCATGTTACCTCGTTGTGAAGCTCTTGGAAAACCTAGAAATATTATGCAGACGTGCTGAGAAATCTCACATGCAAACCCTAAAAATAGCCACTGAAGCGTGAATCATTGAAAGTCATCATCTCGTTTTGCATGCTATATCATTGCAAAGGTCTCGAAAAACCCACAAAGAATCTCCGAAAATGCATCTGGGAATCCAACATGCGAACCCTAAAAGTGACCCTCGAAGGCAAAACTATTAAAAATAACAAGTTGTCTGTTTTAGCTCAAATTTTGCAAGTAGGTAGCTCACAGTGTTATAAGTGCAATGCAGTCGTCAGAATTTAAAAATCCCAAGAAAATAGGCCCCAAATTGGTACTTACTAAAAATAGCAAGTTATCAGAATCCAGTGAAAATTCAGTGGAAACTTGTTTATAGCCCCGACAACAATGTTAGTCTCAAATTTCAATGGCAAACGATTTGACCTCAAGTGGCGTGAAATGCAAACCCTAATTCTATGGAGCTTAGCCGAAATTTCAATTCAGACGGGCACATCCCCGGAAAGACAGACAAAACAAGAGAGAGACAACAAGAAAACCAAACAAAATCAAGCCAAAAGACCGAAACGAAGCAAAAATTAAGGGGTCCCCATTTGCAATGGGGCAATGTGTGAGTCACAACAAGGATGTTCTCTCCTTCCAATTTTGTTTGCTAAGATCCATCTTTTCAGCCGATGGATCTCCATTTTCACATCCTTCTAGTAGACTCTCTCCTTCAAGATTGATTGGATCCTTTCAATAATTGCAAAGCTCTTAATTTTTTAGTTTGTAGATGAAATGTTAGTGAAGTTTTCTTTTTGAAATCTGGTGAAACTTTTCGCTGCTTCAATAGAAACTTTTTCTTCTTTAGTAGGAGCTTTTGAGTGTTTTAGGTGACACAGAATAAAGTTGCCAACGACAACTCTATCCTTTCTTGAACAAAATCTCCTACATGCTAAGATTGCTAGAAAGATCATGCATTCAACTCCAAGGTTCCTTCATGCAATGGATAGTCTCAGTTGGCTCGATGTGATTTGTTGGTATTTCAAAGGGACTTACAAAATTGTTCAACAGTGGAGAAAGGAATTTTCAAAGTTTGAAAGATTTATCAATGAAGCACGGGTTTCCTATACTAACCAGAAAGTACAGAATTTAAATGAGTGCAGGGATAGAAGATGCTATGATCTACTCTAAGGTGTGGTACATGGCGATCAATTCTCGCAGACTTCAACCAGGCTCCGCTTTGCCTCACTTCGGACAGCTTCCCTGGAATTCGGTACAATCTTGGTGGCTAAGTTGTTGGATCACAACTTAGCATGAAAATACCATCCTAGCATATAAACGCCTGAAATTGTGATCGAAGTTAAGTACCGCGATATTCCGATTGACCACACAAAGTACACCCACCATCCCGGTGGAGCTTGCTAGTGGTATGGATAGACGAAGTTTGTTCAAATTGAAGACCACATTCCACAGTTACTATCTACTACTTGCATGAAACAAAATCTATTTACTTTACTTTAAAATCCTACTTGAAGTAGAAGGACGAAGAAACCTCACTAGCTACTCACAACAAAAGACGAGATCATCATCAATGAAAACTCTTTTTATTGAGAGTGTTCACAGCAATTTCTTACAAAGTTTTCAAAGGAAAAACTTTCCTTCTTCAACAAACTATACCAATCTACATGCTATCTACACTACTCGGTCTCTCTACTTTATGTTTGCTATCTAATGAATTACAAATGAGAGGATGCCCCTTTTATAGTTAGCCCAGTCCAGCGAATGACAGATTAATCAAATGGAGGCTTAGATCAACCACATAAGCCCTAATACAAAGCGCCACCAAGAAGAGTGGGGTAATAAATGAGTAATTAATGTCCACCATCTTCTAGAAGATTCATCCATGAAGCATTACGCACTTGTTCTTGTTCCTCTTCTTGGTACGCAAATTGGATGAGTCCGATCATCATGGCTTCAACTTCTTCTTTAGTCTTGAAGGCATTTCAGTGCTTGAGGATGATCTTCTTCTTAGCTGTCACTCTTCAACTCTTCAACGCTTGAGCCTTCATTATTTTTCCATCCCTGATCTTGAAGGATTCTTCAGTCGTGGACTTGAACATAGCGATTTCTTCAAGTACTTTCGCTCCATCTCCCCCAAGAATCATTATACCATGACTCGAGTGTGTTCTACGCAAAACAAGCAAGGAGAAGGGCATCATAGCACTTCATAATATAAATTCACCTCACTTACCTAATTTTCATGCTTTGACTTCCAAGGTCTGAGTGATCTCCGGATCTGATAGGGTTCATCACTTTTCTCTAGCAAACTTTGCCTTCTTCATAGCCTTTCAACACCTGTGCATTTAGGGATCTATGTCTGGAGTTTGTGCCTTAGAAATTTCTCCACCTTGAGGGTGCATTTGGAAACTTGATGCTTGAGTTTCACTTCATCTGCAAATTTTTCGTGCCTAAGACAAATTTTGTTTCCTGCCTGCGAGTGTGTTTCACCTCATCAATATTTTTCAACATAATTTATTCTTCTGGTGATAACAAACTTAGGCATTTTCATATTTTATTCCTCTGCCTTAGAAAAAATTTATTTCCTCTGGAGAATTTCATCAAGCAGGCGCTTGAGTAAAATCTCCATCTTAAAGTTTTAGGCAAGGCGTGAAAAGTTTTAAAATCATCTCCCTGTTGAAGATATCCGATAACCAGAAGAAAATTCCCTCCAGCAAGCATCAAATTCATGTGTCTACAAACGAAGGGGTTCATTTAATTTTTGAATTTTAACCTTAAAAAAATAATTTGCCACCAAATTTATTTTCATTCTTCATCTCTGGGCGTATTTTCCTTGCTCTGCCCCAACAATCTTCTTCAACCTCATGAAGCTGGCGCATATTGATGTATCAACTGCCAATTCATACATGCCTTAGTGAATTTCATCACCATTTCAAAGTGGGCGCATTTTCATGTATCTACTGCCATTTTTACAACACTTATAAAATTCCCTAGCTAACACATCATCTTGGGCGTATTTGACCCTATGTGCCTCCACTTTACATGCCTTAGGCAAGTTTTCAACATATCCACATAGAGGTTAGGCGCATTTGACTAGAGGAGCTTCTAGTCTTTAACACTTAGACTCCTTTCCCTCTCCTCCTTGAAGCTGGCGCATTTAGAGACCCCTACTTCCACCTTCAATGCCTTAGACAAATTTATCCATGACCTATCAGGACTGCTCCGGTGAGGCATTATTTTGAGGGTCATACTTCCATTTTAGACACTAAGAAAATTTTCCAAGGCTTCTCCAAGTAAAGGGCGCATATAGGGATCTAAGCTTGTAGTTTACAACACTTAGTCAACCTTTTAACTCAACCTCTCTAGCTAAGGCGCATTTCACCACTATTACTTCCAATTTGGGTGCCTTAGACAAATCTTTGATGCCACCAACTTCTCTTCAACCTAGGCGCATATAGGAGGTCAAGCTTCAAGTTTGCAACGCTTAGCTAAATTTCTCAACCCAACATTCTCAATGGCGCATTTAGGGGTGCTTCCTTCAAATTTTCATGCCTTAGAGGATTTTCTTGCCTTCTCAACTCTTGGGCGCATACAAGGTGTCTTATTTCCAGCTTTCAATACTTAGGAGATTTCAAATTCCTTCTCCAAATCAAGGGTGCATTTAGGATAGTAAGCTTTCAGTTTTTATGCCTTAGAAAATTTCATTGACTTCCTCTTGAGTTAAGGCGCATTTGCTGGTAGCTACTTTCAGTTTGCTTGCCTTTGAAAATTTTCAACTCACCTCCTTCAAGGCTAGGCGCATATAGGAGGTCAAGGCTTCAAGTTTACAATACTTAGAAAAATTTCCAAGTATCTTTCTCCCCAAGGGCACATATAGGGGTGCCTTCTTCAAATTCTCACGCCTTAGAATATTTTAAGCACCCTCTCCTCCCCTTGGGCGCATTTGGAGCCTTGTACTTTCAATTTTATCTAGCCTTAGCCAATTTCCAAACCATTCAAACCTCTTAAGGCGCATTTGAGGGGTCTTACTTTCAATTCCCAACACTTAGGCGTTTTTCATCTCCTAGCCTCCTTTCAAGGGCGCATTTGACATATGCTACTTCCATTTTTCATACTTAGGAAATTTTCACCTTCTTCATGTTGCTTTCAAAGGCGCACTTGACCCCTTGTACTTCCAATTCACTTTTTCCATGCTTGTTCTTGGGCGCATATGAGGGGGTCAGCTTTGAGTTTTGATAACTTAGAATTTTTTCAAGTATTCATGCAAGGTGAGGCGCATTTCACATGGGTAGCTTCAAATCTTGAGTACTTAGTGAATTTTCATGGCTTTCGTCTGATTTGAAGTGGTTTGTTCACGTTGCCCCTAGCTTGCCCTAGCTTTCTATTTTTAGAAAGTTTCTCAAATTTTGCATTTTAAGCTGATTTCTAGCTCCAAAAAGCTTGATTTTCACTTTATCTTGAACCTCGTGATGTGATTGAGCTATTGGCGTCTGATGCCTGCCTATACTTGCTATTTTTAGCAACTTACTAAAAATAGTAATTGCTCAGAATGTGCTCAAACTTTGCGTGTTGATTGCCTGAAGGATGTAGATCGTGGCTGGATACTACTTCTGTGTGAATGTCGTGTTTCGTCCTAGATTTTAGGAACCCTAATTCTTCTGCATAGGCCTGTTAAAAATAGTAAGTGCTTGATTTTCGAACCTCTGCAACTCCGTTTGACCTGAAATTTGCGTCATGGGGTCCTCATCACTTGCTTGACCTGTTCATACTGGTGCCTTGCGCTGACCTGCTATTTATAGCATGTTTCAGAAGTGACTTACTATTTATAACAGTTGCTTGATTTTGAGACTTCCACAACTCCGTTTATCTTGAAATTTGAATGACGTGACCCTCATCGGTAGACTTGCCCGTTCACACCGGCGCCCGTTGCTGATTTACTATTTATAGCCTATTTCAAACGTGGCTTACTATAAATAGTAAGTGCTCTGATTGCCTTCAAATTTTACTAGTGGATAGCTTGAAAGATACTGATTGTAGTGGGATACACCGGTTTTCGAAAATTCTGGCATTTGACCCCTCATTTTGGGACCAAAGCTGGAAACCCTAATTTGTCTTGCATGTGCTTCAAATGACCTCCATTTGACCACGTTTTTGTTGCATGTCACTATGTTCGTGATTCTGAAGTGCTGGGCAGTTGCCGGAGTGAACCTGCTAAAAATAGTAAGTGGTTGAAAAAGTGACCAAGCAGCCGTCAGATGAGTTTGCATGTCACACTGCCTGAGAGATCTCGAAAAACCTAGGAAATCCTAGAAAAATTATCAACATGCGAGCACTGACTAAAAATAGCAAGTCCCGAAAAAGTGATCAACTCCGTTTGCATGTTACCTCGTTGTGAAGCTCTTGGAAAACCTAGAAATATTATGCAGACGTGCTGAGAAATCTCACATGCAAACCCTAAAAATAGCCACTGAAGCGTGAATCATTGAAAGTCATCATCTCGTTTTGCATGCTATATCATTGCAAAGGTCTCGAAAAACCCACAAAGAATCTCCGAAAATGCATCTGGGAATCCAACATGCGAACCCTAAAAGTGACCCTCGAAGGCAAAACTATTAAAAATAACAAGTTGTCTGTTTTAGCTCAAATTTTGCAAGTAGGTAGCTCACAGTGTTATAAGTGCAATGCAGTCGTCAGAATTTAAAAATCCCAAGAAAATAGGCCCCAAATTGGTACTTACTAAAAATAGCAAGTTATCAGAATCCAGTGAAAATTCAGTGGAAACTTGTTTATAGCCCCCCTGACAACAATGTTAGTCTCAAATTTCAATAGCCAAACTTGATTTGACCTCAAACTGACGTGAGAAATGCAAACCCTAATTCTATAGACTTAGCCGAAATTTCAATTCAGACGGGCACATCCCCGGAAAGACAGACAAAACAAGAGAGAGACAACAAGAAAACTAAACAAAATCAAGCCAAAAGACCGAAACGAAGCAAAAATTAAGGGGTCCCCATTTGCAATGGGGCAATGTGTGAAAAGGTCACAACAAGGATGTTCTCTCCTTCCAATTTTGTTTGCTAGTCCATCTTTTCCTTCGATGGATCTCCATTTTCACATCCTTCTAGTAGACTCTCCTTCCAAGATTCAGTGGATCCTTTCAATAATTGCAAAGCTCTTAATTTTTAGTTTGTAAGATGAAATGTTAGTGAAGTTTTCTTTTTGAAATCTGGTGAAACTTTTCCTTTGCTTCAATAGAAACTTTTTCTTCCTTTAGTAGAGCTTTTCAAGTGTTTTGGCTGACATAGAATAAAGTTACCAACTGTGACTCTATCCTCTCTTGAACAAAATCTCCTACATGCTAAGATTACTAGAAAGATCATGCATTCAACTCCAAGGTTCCTTCACGCAGTGGATAGTCTCAGTTGGCTCGATGTGATTTGCTGGTATTTCAAGGGGACTTACGGAATTCTTCAACAGCATAGAAAGGGATTTTCACAGTTTGAAAGATTTATCAACGAAGCATGGGTTTCCTATACTAACCAAAAAGTACTGAATTGAAATGGTTGCAGGGATAAGAAGGCTCTAATCTACTCTAAAGCGTGGGACATGGCAATCAACTCTCGCAAACTTCAACTAGGCTCCGCTTTGCCTCACTTCGAACAGCGTCCACAGAACTAGTGCAATCTTCAGAGGAGTAGCTCAAGTTGTTCAGATCACAACTTAGCATGAAAATACCATCACAACGACGCATATAAACATACAAATTATGATCGAAGTTAAGTACACGATATTCCAGTTGACCACACAAGGCGCACCCACCATCAGTGAGCTTGCTAGTGGTATGGATAAGCGAAGCTTGCTCAAATTAAACACCACATTCCACAGTTACTATCTACTACTTGCATGAAACAAAATCTATGTACTTCACTTTAAAATCCTACTTGAGTAGAAGGAGAAGAAACCTCGCTAGCTACTCACAACAAAGATGAGATCATCATCAATGAAAACTCTTTTTATTGAGAGTGTTCAAACAATTTCACAAAGCTTTCAAAGGAAAAACTTTCCTTCTTCTTCAAACTATGCTACCAATCACGCTATGCTATCTACACTATGTCTCTCTACTTTATGTTTGCTATCTAATGAATTACAAATGAGGGGGATGCCCCTTTTATAGTTGGCCCAGTCCATGGACGGCTTAGATTACAATCAAATGGAGGGCTTAGATCAAGCCACATAAGCCCTAACCCTAAAAACTGCCACCAAGAAGAGTGGGGTAATAAATGAGTAATTAATGTCCACCATCTTCTAGAAGATTCCTGTCCATAGACGCATTCGCATTGTTCTTGTTCCTCTTCTTGACTGCAAATTGGATGAGTCTGATCATCATGGCTTCAACTTCTTCCTCAGTCTTGAGGGAATTTCAGTGCTTGAGGATCTTCTTCTCAGTTGTCACTCTTCAACTCTTCAACACTTGAGCCTTCACTATTTTTCAATCCCGGATCTTGAAGGATTCTTCAGTCGTGGACTTGAACACTTAGCGATTTCTTCCAAGTACTCGCTCCATCTCCCCAAGTCATTATGCCATGGCCTCAGTGTTCACCCTGCAAAACAAGCAAGGAGAAGGGCATCATAACACTTCATAATATAAATTCAACTCACTTACCTAATTTTCATGCTTTGATCTCCAAAGTCTGCGTGATCTCCGGATCTGATAGGGTTCATTACTTTTCCCTAGCAAACTTTGCCTTCTTCATAGCCTTTCAACACCTGTGCATTTAGGGATCTATGTCTGGAGTTTGTGCCTTAGAAATTTCTCCACCTTGAGGGTGCATTTGGAAACTTGATGCTTGAGTTTCACTTCATCTGCAAATTTTTCGTGCCTAAGACAAATTTTGTTTCCTGCCTGCGAGTGTGTTTCACCTCATCAATATTTTTCAACATAATTTATTCTTCTGGTGATAACAAACTTAGGCATTTTCATATTTTATTCCTCTGCCTTAGAAAAAATTTATTTCCTCTGGAGAATTTCATCAAGCAGGCGCTTGAGTAAAATCTCCATCTTAAAGTTTTAGGCAAGGCGTGAAAAGTTTTAAAATCATCTCCCTGTTGAAGATATCCGATAACCAGAAGAAAATTCCCTCCAGCAAGCATCAAATTCATGTGTCTACAAACGAAGGGGTTCATTTAATTTTTGAATTTTAACCTTAAAAATAATTTGCCACCAAATTTATTTTCATTCTTCATCTCTGGTATTTTCCTTATACGCCCCAACAATCTTCTTCAACCTCATGAAGCTGGCGCATATTGATGTATCAACTGCCAATTCATACATGCCTTAGTGAATTTCATCACCATTTCAAAGTGGGCGCATTTTCATGTATCTACTGCCATTTTTACAACACTTATAAAATTCCCTAGCTAACACATCATCTTGGGCGTATTTGACCCTATGTGCCTCCACTTTACATGCCTTAGGCAAGTTTTCAACATATCCACATAGAGGTTAGGCGCATTTGACTAGAGGAGCTTCTAGTCTTTAACACTTAGACTCCTTTCCCTCTCCTCCTTGAAGCTGGCGCATTTAGAGACCCCTACTTCCACCTTCAATGCCTTAGACAAATTTATCCATGACCTATCAGGCTTGGGCGTATTTTGAGGGTCATACTTCCATTTTAGACACTAAGAAAATTTTCCAAGGCTTCTCCAAGTAAAGGGCGCATATAGGGATCTAAGCTTGTAGTTTACAACACTTAGTCAACCTTTTAACTCAACCTCTCTAGCTAAGGCGCATTTCACCACTATTACTTCCAATTTGGGTGCCTTAGACAAATCTTTGATGCCACCAACTTCTCTTCAACCTAGGCGCATATAGGAGGTCAAGCTTCAAGTTTGCAACGCTTAGCTAAATTTCTCAACCCAACATTCTCAATGGCGCATTTAGGGGTGCTTCCTTCAAATTTTCATGCCTTAGAGGATTTTCTTGCCTTCTCAACTCTTGGGCGCATACAAGGGGTCTTATTTCCAGCTTTCAATACTTAGAAGATTTCAAATTTTTTTCTCCAAATCAAGGGCGCATTTAGGATAGTAAGCTTTCAGTTTTTATGCCTTAGAAATTTT